>CAAKHG010012912.1:0-10349 GCA_901007715.1 Dactylopterus volitans | reverse complement strand
CCCTCACACACACACCCTGTCTGAGCTCAGCTCTCCACCCGTCCAGGTAACTATGGTGATGTCTGAAGCCTCAGTCAGGATTATTGTTAAAAAATAAACCACCATTAAACGTCCCCTCAGATACAGCAGCTAAACGTAGCGAACAGCTACTCAGCTAGCCCGCCATACACGGAGCCAGCGGGCACCAGTGTTAGCTCAGGCGCGTTGATATGATAGTTTTTACTCCTGCTCCTGCTCGTTCGCCCATCTTCCTCCTCCTCTGGCTCTGCGTTCGTCAGGCTCATGGTGGCGCAGAGACAAAGGCTGCTTTGCTGGGTGGACTCGTCAGGTGAGTCATCACCATCACCATCATCATCATTAACCATCATCATCCTCATCAACCATCATCATTAACAATCAAATCAAATCAAATCAAATCAAATCAAATCAAATCAAATCAAATCAAATCAAAACAATTTTATTTCTGAAGCGCCAAATCACAACACAAGTTATCTCATGGAACTTTACAAGAAGAGCAGGTTGAGACCGACTCTTTAATTTGCAGAGACCCAACAAATCCCCCAGGAGCACTTGGCAACGGCGGCAAGGAAAAACTCCCCTTTAACAGGCAGAAACTTTGAACAGAGCCTAGCTCGAGGTGGGCGGAGCCATCTGCTTTGACCAGTTGGGTTGACAGAGAGAGAGAGAGAGAGAGAGAGACAGAGCGAGAGAGAGAGAGAGAGAGAGAGACAGAGTGAGAGAGAGGGAGAAGCAGAGTAAGAGGGAGGGAAAGAGAAAGAGAGAGAGAGAGGAGGGTTGGGGGTTGGGGCAGGGAGATGCACACCAACGTCACCTGCAGTAATATAGTCATGATCATAACGGTGGTGGAGGTCCGTGATGGACATGAAGGTCTCTGCAAGACAAGAAAACAACTCCGGGGAAGAAGTGAAGTTAGTAACATGCAGGAATGGATGAGGAAGAGGATGGGAAAGGAGAGAGAGAGGAAGAGAGGGGCCCAGTGCATCATGGTCCCCCGGCAGTCTAGACCTATAGCAGCATGACTAGGGGCGGGTCCAAGGCAGCCTGAGCCAGGCCTAACTATAAGCTCTGTCTAAGAGGAAGGTTTAAGCCTGCTCTTAGATGTAGAGAGGGTGTCTGACCCCCTGACCAACGCTGGAGATGGAAGAACTGCAGTACTCCAGCCTGGAAGTGACAAACACATGGACTCATTTTTTCTGCATCTTTTTGAGACAATACGTGTCTGATTTTGGCAACATTTCGCAATGTTCTTCCACCACAATGATTGGTCGTCATGGCAACGGTCGAGTCTTGCTTCGTAATCGTTCGTGTCTCATGCTGCTGGTGAATGACGGCGGCAGAAATGCTGAAGTCAGGCGTGTACACGCTGTAACGCTGTAACGCTGTAACGCTGTAACGCTGTAACGCTGTAACAGTGTAACGGTGCAGATGCCATGACACAAGCTGGCCAGATTGTGAGACTGGGAAAAGTGAAGGCTTTGTGTGTGTGTGTGTGTGTGTGCGTTTAGACATTAGGAATGTCGGATTGAGAAATGTGTGAATACGTGTGTGAAAGAGACCCAAAGTGTGAGTGAGTGAGTGCAGACTGTGTGTGTGTGTGTGTGTGTGTGTGTGTGTGCGCGTGTGTGTGTGTGTGTGTGTCCGTCCTCTCCGTCCTCCTCCAGCTGCTGTGTGTTGCCATTCTGTCAGTAGAAGAACAACGTCGCATCAGGACAAATCCCTTTACTGACACATGAAAATGCTGCCGCCACCGTGGTCACCGTGGTCACCGTGGTCACCGTGGCCACCGTGGTCACCGTGGCCACCGTGGTCACCGTGGTCACCGTGGTCACCGTGGTCACCGTGGTTTCAGCCACGAGGAGGCTGAGGGAGGAGCAGCGATGCCAGAGTGATGCGGTACATGAAGAAGCTATTCACATTAGCTTGTGATGTTGTCCTGCAGCCATGTTTGTTGGTGCTTTTAGACGCGCGGCAAATAGACAGCAGAAGAAGAACCACACTTCCTTTTGCTTCCAAGGCAAAACCCTCCTGAACAGAAACGTGTGGCGCTTTTACACTGAAGACAGGACAGACGCAACGTTTAACAGCGCCACCTGCTGGTATGGAGGCTGGATCTGAGCGCAAAGAATGACCGCCTTCACTTTGACCCTGGTGACGAAGATGATGGTGGTGATGATGGTGGTGATGAGGATGATGATGATGATGATGAAGCTTTGGGGAAAAACTGGTAAAATGAAGGACTCTGGAGGACGTCGGCGTTTCATCAGAGGAACAATTGTTCTTGCAAAATAACAAAAAAACAAACTCCCAAAGCAGCTGTGAAAAAAACACATTTTTATCCAAAAGAGGTCGTTATGTTATCTCATAAAAACTCAATTTGGCACCTTGATATTCTGTGTGGAGTAAAAACAGCTCAGCCTGTGTCAGAGAGAGAGAGAGAGAGAGTGTGTGTGTGTGTGTGTGTGTGTGTGTGTGTGTGTGTGTGTGTGTGTGTGTGTGTGTGTGTGTGTGAGTGAGGTGGATCTGCTTCACTCACCAGCTGCCAGAAATCTGACGTGCTCAGTCTTTCTCCTGCTCCGACTCCTTTGTCTTTCTTCTTCACCTGAAAGACGAGTTCAAGAGTTCAGAGTGGAGTAACATGTGCACGCGTGCGTGCGTGCGTGCGTGCGTGCGTGTGTGTGTGACTGTAACCACTGATGAAGGTTATTCTAGTCAATGAAAACTAAAGGGAGGATGCAGCTCATCCCACCACAGTTGCAGCTTTCTGCTCTTCTCCTTCTTTCTGACATCTTTGCGCTTGCAAAGTCTTCAGCTGAAGATGCTGAGAAGCTCATCAGAGGCAGCAGCTTCCACGTAAACCACGCCGGCAGCTCAGAGACCAGCTCCCGCCGGCAGCTCAGAGACCAGCTCCCGCCGGCAGCTCAGAGACCAGCTCCCGCCGGCAGCTCAGAGACCAGCTCCCGCCGGCAGCTGAGAGACCAGCTCCTGCCGGCAGCTGTGTGACTCGGAGGCGAAAACCTGCTGAAGGCTTCGAAATAATCAAGTGCAGCCGGACGTCCGGCGGCAGGCTGATGGGCGTCTGGAGTGACGCAGGTAACTGCTGACCAGCCGCCCGTTACCTCCCCGACTCTTCAGCTTCATTATCCAGCTTTATTAGGTTCCTTCTGATCGACGGACCACAGTCAAGTGGCATCTGAGCGCGGAGCTGCAGGTCAGAGAGGCCGGCGGGGCGCCGGGTCGACCCTCTTGACGCTCTCGGCAGACGCTGGCTGAGCATCTGCTGCCTCTGACATGCGGCCCCACGAAGCCGCGTCACGTTCACGCGTCTCCTGGCTCCGCTCGTGACTAACGAGAACACGCCTCACTCGGATCAAACGAAACCCGAATGACTGATGAAGTCGGCCCCTGCTGGAGGAGGCGGGCCCGTGGGAGATGGGTTCCAGGAGCGCTGGACAATCAGTAGAGTCGCTGATTAGCTGATCAACTGGAGATCAAATGGAAACTGTTTAGTCAAAGGTGAATAACTTGAAATCAAAGGTGCGGGTTCCGTCATGTGAGAAATGTTGTATTGTTTTGGGTATTTTTTTTCGTTGCTCCACTGAGGCAAAAGTTAAATTTCAGATTTGAGACAAAAGATGAAGCTTCACTACTTTGGATTTCTGCGGTTTATTGATTATTAGATGAACTGGTTCATTGAACAAATGAGCTGAATTGGCTGTTATGAACATAAATGTGAGCTATGAACTGGTGCCGCGCTGGTTTCACCACAGAGACTCGGAAGGACCTGGACCTGAATGAAGATGCATCAATCATGTTAAAGCTGAATGTTTATGAGCCGCCGAGTGTGACCTCTGACCTCTGCGGCGTAGCTGCTCTAAAAGAGCGTCTCTCTGCAGGGATCAATAAAGGATCCAATTATGATTCTGAGAGCAGAGCAGCTCTGTGGGGAGACATGGAGGTTTGTTAATATCTGAGCTTCATTATTGCAGCTTCACATGCACATTCTCATCTCGCTCAGATTGTTTTGTGACGAGTCTCAAGCACAAACACGTCTTCTTGGCATCCTTGAAGATTTTAAGGTGAGAAATCAAAGCGCCATGTTTGCCATACTGATTCATGTTTGCTCCTCAGATGGAGCTTCAGCAGCAAATCACTGCATCTCACGTCATTTCTCCTCTTCATTTGAAAAATGTGATGGTAAATGTCCTGGATGTGATGGATGTATGAATGTATGAATTCATCAATGTGATGAGTGGATGACTGTGATGATATGATGAATGTATGAATGTGATTAAATGTGATGATTCTGACGAATGTGATGAGTGAATGTGAGGGATGCCATCGATGTGTTGAGTAACTGATGGTGAACGGATCAAACCCGCTTCCACCTGCACAAACAGGCTCGATGTCTCGGAAGACAACCGTCATCCAATCACAGGCCAAGCAGCAGCATGAAGAATCACGATCTCACGCCGACAAGCAGAAACACTTCTTCTCACCAGGTCGTCTCCAGCTTCCTGTGTGCATCTTAACATGCAAAGAAAATGGCGGCTCTGCCAATTAGCAGGCAGATGTGTTATCGCGTTTGGTTGCTGGCGGCGGCGGCGGCGGCGGCGGCGGCGGCGGCGTCTGCGTCTGCGGGCCGGTTGGTTGCTGGATGTGTCAAGTCTCTCTCAGACTGCACGGTGTAAACGTGAGGTGCTGCTGTGCAGCTGTTGAACATTCGCAGCTTCAGCAGCACAAAAGTCGATGAGCTACTTTGAGGCTCTGGAGCTTGAGGAGCAGATGAAGCTGGAGGTTGCTCACATCTCTCCTGAGTCTGTGGAACGCTGATACAAGCTGCTGCTTCTCAACACTGAACCACTTCTGCTGGTGGAGAGAAACCCAGTCCAGATCTCGCCAAGTAAAGCCAGTAAACATGGCAGAGGTGTGGTTATCATGATCTGGGTTGTTTGCTTGTTTGTTTGTTGTGGCTTCTGCTCCTTCTTTTCTCTGCTCTGCTTTCTGTAAGGTCCAAACCAAAAAACCCACTTGTAAACACGATTATCTGGCCAACGTCGGAGCTGCAGAAACAGACAAGCTCTGACGAGTCAAGGAACCCAAGTAGGGCAAAATGAGATAGACATATAACCAGCAACGGACCCACTTTGGGACCTCATGACCACTCGTCAGTTTCTTCAGCAGCGTTCTCACGTAGTTGCCCAGCATCCATTGACTTTACCTCGGACTGCTGCAGAACTGCTTTCATGGTGAGTCTCGTACAGGGAAATAATTCTACACATGTCAATCATCCACCCGTCAAGGGAGAGGAGCCCCACCAACCCCCCCAGGTGGACAGCAGCTTTATTGAAACAGACTTTGCACACAAGAATAACCTGTCCTACAAATTCAAATCTTAAGCCTGGTATTAGAATTAACAAAAAATAAAGCCTAAAATAAAGTTCGGGTCAGGAGCGCCGTCATGCTTGTTTAGCTTATCAACGCCTCGTCTGCTGCACCTACAAGCTCACAGAAACGCTCCCATGCGGAGATTCAGCAGCTCTGCCCTCTTTGCTCTTTGACTCTGAGTTCTGCATTCGACCGTAAACTTCCATCGTTCCTCACGTCTTCTTCCGTCTTCGCCGCATTTCTCTGATTCTGGTTTGTTGCGGCCGCCGCTTGGCGCTTTTGTGAGGTCATTGGCTTTCTGCTGTAGGTAACCAGGATCACTAGTTGCAGTCGTAGCTGCGCAGGACTCGAGACACCCGCTTGAAGTTGCAATTCTTCCTTGCAAGGTGAACTTGCATCATAATTCCTAGGCTAGTTCAATTCTATCCTGACCTACTGACCTGGCTCCAGAAACCTCACGCCCCATGCACAGTCTCCTCAGAGTGCCTCTTCTGGGGGGGAGCTCTTCTGGACACTATCCTGTGAGTCCAGGAGGCTCTGGAGCCAGGGGGGATCCTGAGGAACGTCCGTGGGACCTGTTGTTTGTTCCACCCGCTGCCAGGTCTGTGTTGGGGTGGTACATGGACTTGCATTTATATAGTGCCTTGATGGTACGCAGTACTGCCTTCGCGGTACTCAAAGTACTTTACACCACCAGCCATTCATTCACGCTCACATTCACACACTGATGGCGGAGGCAGCCATGCAAGATGCCAACCTGCAATCAGGGGTTCAGGATCTGGCTCAAGGACACTGGGACACGGTCTCCGCCGGAGGTGAGGATCCAACCGGGAACCTTCCGATTCCTAGACGGATGCTCTAGCAACTGGTTTGTCATCCTGGCGTTGATCAGGTTCTAGATGTCCTGCAGAAATGATTCTGGTGGCCAGAATCTGAGGACACTTGACGAGCTTGCTGTTCCATTGTGCTCCTGCTGGTCTTCTTTGCCTCTTCCCTGCCCATCACCAGCCCTGGTTTCATCGAGCAATGGACTTCATCACAGTTGACCCCCTTCTGAAGGTAACCACCTTGAAGAGTGTAGACTGCTTGACCGGAGTGGTCCACCTCACACCGTTAAGTAGGCCTCTCTGATCTCTCGAGACCACAAACCTGCTTGTCAAACATGTTTTCAGGCTAAATGGGCGCCCACCAGTCTCTGATCCTCTTCTTCAAAGAGTGTCAACTCTATAAGAGACTCGTGCATTTGTTTCTCTTGCAGCTAAGTGATACATTTATGTGTGTGTGTGTGTGTGTGTGTGTGTGCATGAGACCATCACTCTTTATTGAATTAAGTGATCTTGTGAGGCAGGGAGGGGAGTGTCCACCAGAGCGACCGTGGAGGGGAGCAGGGGAGGTATGAAAGAGAGGAGAGCAGGTGCTTATGGTCCCTGATCAGTTTTCATCACAAGTGTGGAAGGACGTCATTCCAGGCCTGAGCTGTGACAGCTGGTTTGACCTCTGGATCTGCATCTGCAGTCGAACGCTGAGACAGAGCAAGCCAACCAGGATCTGGAGGTGGATCCACATCGTGTCTCAGTCTGCCGCCCGGGGGTCCTGGTCCATAAGCCCCCCATGGCTTGAATATGCCCACAGATCCACATCTCCTTTCATGGTCTCCGATGGTTTCCCGCCACTCCTTTTCCCACCTGGGAGACAGAGGCGGCAGTTCCCTCAGAACAAAAGAACATTTCTAATTATTATAATTGGATATTTAATTGTTTCCCGGGAGTTGAGCTCATAAAATATGAAAGTATGACAATAAGCAAATAAGTTAGAGGAACCAGAAATAATTCTGATAGAAATTAGATGTTTCTTTATAAAAATCGGCAGCGCTTTTAAAGGTGGCTGACCGATGGCAGCAGAGCCTGCATGTTTGCATGGAGGCGCCAAAAACAAGCGTGAAGACTAGATAATTCATTATATTTTGATATTTATAAGGGTCATGAGCAAAATAAATTGTGACAGGACAAAAAAAATGTATTTTTGAATATATTATTCAAATAATATAAAATAAACATGCCTCTCTCCACCAGGCAAAACATGTTTTATCAAGGTTTGAATTTTTAAGTAGCATTTATCACCGAGAAGCTGAGAACACTGTTTCAAGTATGGAATTCATATTTACCTGATTTCCCATGAGACTCAAACACATCACACACACTCACACACTCACACACACGCTTCTGCAGAAACGCTCGTCTTTCACAGGTCGATTTATCTGCCGAGACACAAACTCAACGCTCAGTATGAATATTTACACACACACACACACACACACACACACACACACACACACACACACGCCGAGGGCTCTGAGGGTTTGACAGCTCTCAATCTGCCGCCACCGTTTTCAGGCTGAAACGTGATGCTCGCCGTCGTGCGGGACCTTCGGTCTTATTGTGATTCCGTGGCTGAGCTGCTCCTAAATTAACGCCTGTGCTGCCGCCGCCGCCGCCGCCGCCGGCAGATCCTCGGTGAACCCACGCCAGATACCAGCGCCCGCCTGGGAGGGGCTGCGCCATGGGAGGAACATGGCAAATGAGCAAAATGCTAACTAGCCCAGCGGTGAGAGGGAAGCCCCGCCCTCCGCAAAAGAAATCGGGTTTCGAGGAACACACCTTTGTTGTTGTCATGGTTACAACAATAGTTCTGGTTTCTAACCCTTTGAGAAAAAGCTCGTAATATTCTTCAAATATTTGCATCGCGTTAGCAACGACAGGAAACGATCGTCAACGCGGCGCGCCGACTGGCAGGCTGGTTTCGCCGGCTCCCATTGGCTCATATCTTTGTGAGCACGTTGCCCATCGCTCGCTAAATGCTAACAATGCCATGTTAATACATTAGCATCTGTGTCAAGGTTACCTTGTTTAGTAGAACTGCATCTGACACACACACACGCACACACGCACACACACACGCGTATCCTTTGTAAAAGGCTGTGTTTTATTGAAATACAGCAGACATCAACAGGTTGATTTGCTGACCCGGGCGACACAAACAGACCTTGGAAACGTTTCAACCAGCATAAACAGATGATATTAATTATCGATGGCTGTTTGCAAAAGTCTCCAAAGACACTTTCACGTGAGGTCAATTGTCTCTTTTTGTCTCATCAAGCGGATGAAGTGCTGCGTTTGTTTGGAAGTGAACCCAAACGTGGCCCCGCCCACCTCGGGTGACCTTCAGAAATGCTGGTACGAAGTGAGAATTCAAAGCACCCGGTGGTGGGAGGAGCTTAGAAACGCTGTTCAGGCCTGTTTTGGCGCCCAGGCTGGTTGTTTGATAGTAGCAGTAGAAGAAGCAGAACCTCAGTTATGACGCAAAGCTGGCCTCAACGCCCCCTCAAGAGTCATTTGGTGCATCTGGTTTCCTTCACAAACAACCCCGAACGTTATCTTGAACCGCCGCCACCGGCGCGCTAACTTCAGCTGGACTTCCTCCGACAAGGGAGGTGATGATTGCGGAGGCCTGGCCAGAGAGACGCGCTCAGATGAACGCTGACGTCATGAGTGAAGCTTTAATTGTCTCCAATTAGAAGAACCTTCAATGGTGATTTCAAAATAAAAGCGTCCTCGGCAGGTCTGAAGACGCTGGAGGAGTGAGGTGTCACTCTGATTTGCTTCAAATCAAATCAAACTTTATTAATACAGCACTTTTCCTACATCTAAAAAGTGCTTTACAACCGTTTGACTGTCTGAGCTGAAAATGGGACTTTTAAACATTTAGCGGAGAAGCCCCCGGGCGACCACTGACGCCGCTGATGGTCACGTGACGGCCGTCTGAAACGCGATTGGATGAAAGGTGTCTTAAGGAAACCAGATGTGCACTTACAATGGATTTCAACAGCAGCGAACAGCAAGTTTAAGGGAACGAGGGAAGGACTCCAGCACACGAGACCATGACTGGCTCCGGCTCAGAGAGTCGGCCACGCCCACTAACCAACACGGGCTCCAATGAACATGCGACGTGTTCACAGTGCCGAAGGGAGCTCCGCCCATGGCGAAGGTTCGTGCCGCTCAGCGGTCAGCCAATGAGCCTTCACGTGGCGATCGGCCAGTGCTGATAAAATAAAAGCTGGCGAGTATGTGAACAAAGGTTACTTTCAAAATAAAAGCTGGAAGGTAAGTGACGACGTTACTGTCAAAATAAAAGCTGGAAGGTGAGTGACGACGTCACTGTCAAAATAAAATCTGTCAAGTCAGTAATAATGTCAGCGAAAAAAAAAAGCTGGTGGGTTAGTGACAGTTACTGTCAAAATAAAAGCTCGCAGTTAGTCGGTAAAGTTCTTGTCAGAATAAAACGAACCACCTTAGCAACTCTTCTCACTGCTACTGAGCACGCTCACTGGAGTAACCACTGAGGCGGCAGCACGAAGGGCGTGATGTTCGCGTGTGGGGGTGGCCCCGCCTCCGGTGGGCTGGACTCCTCGGTCAACATTCGTCACGAGAACCCAAAACGCCGAGCTCCCCAAAGCAAATACATTCAATCATTCTTCAGAAAAATAGCTGATTATCATTGTACACTCCAAAAATAAAAGTCTCTCCGCGAGGCCGAGCGTCCGCCCACGGCGCCGGGATGCGGTGGGCGGAGCCGACCCTCCCCCGGGGACTCGCTGAGGCCAGCCCTGCTTTGCACTTGTAAATACAGTATTTCAGATATATGTTATCTTATCTTAAATCTGACCAGGACACGAGAGCGGCAGAAGCGATACATAAAGAAGCTCATATCTTGTTTTTCTATTATTCTTTTTTTGTCGGAATGGAACTAGATTCAACTACGACTACCGAGCCAACATGGAGTTATGTACTGAGTAAAAGCTATTCATCTTTTTTTGTGTGTGTTTTCCTTTATTACAGGTGTGTGTGTGTGTGTGTGTGCGTGTGTGTGCGTGTGTGTGTGTGATG
>CAAKHG010012907.1:4315-17759 GCA_901007715.1 Dactylopterus volitans | reverse complement strand
CAAACCTGCTCCAGCGGGGCGAATGCAGTGAAGGGAGGGACGGGGCAAATGAACGGCCATATTCAGTCTGGGACCCTAGGTCGGCGTCCACCCCGGAACCGAACCGGCGGCTCTCTCGTGAGTATCATCCACAGGAAACAGGACCCGGACATAATCATCAAAGGACACCAAGAAGACAAAATCACTGATTCCAAGGAGGAGAGCAAAGGAACATCCCACCATCACCACCAGGATTTTTCACCTCTAACCACAAATTTCAATAAAACAATAATATCATTGATTTTTATTCTCATATGCATCTTCATACTTACCATCGGGGGGGGGGAGGGCACTCTGCGACGTTCCGCACACCCCCAGGCCTGTGCACCAATAATAATAATAAATAAATAACCAAATAATTAAATAATTCATCAGGGGTTAGTAAATTCATAATTGGCTATATTAACTAACATTTTAAAAAGCAATTTGACTTATAAACAATTTCATATTGACACATAATTTACACCATTTAAAATTAATAAAAAACAAATACATTCATTATTATTACACCATTGTGAAAAGCTATTTTTTGTATTTTTACTATGTGTATATTAATGCCAAATAAGGTAAAACTGAATAGCTAAAAGAAAAGTAAAGAAGAGCAAACTAAAAAATAAATTGGGAAGGGGAGTGGCTTAAGGGTGCCGCCCACTGGCCAAGGGGCTTGGAGAGCCTATTTAAGGGCCCAGCCTCATAACTCCATTCGCAGCTCTAGGAGTAGCATGCGCCTGAGGAAGGGCAACACAGCCCGAAACGTCGCGCCGACCCACCCCATTGCCAAGGCCTAGAGCCTAATTTTTTGACCCCCCCCACCACCTCCAGGTGGTGGGATCTTTTTCATAACCCAATTAGGGACTGGTGGGGGCCCCCCTGGAGTGATCCCCTCGGAGGCCAATGCATTGCCCACCTCCCAGCAATGGGGGGGAGGGGCCCTCTCTCATAAACCTAACCCTCGCCCCACGGGGAGACTTGTGGGAACCGAAATTTCCTAACCCTAACTTACCCTAACCCTCATAATAATATTCTACAAACTAAACTATTTATATAAAAAAACAAAAAAACTACTCAAAAATATTAAATATAACTAAAAGAAGAAAAACTAAAAAAGACGATTGGAAAGATAGGAAAGAAAAACTAACAACAGAGGGGGAGGGGCCAGGGGAGGCTCCAACCCTATAAAGGGAGAGCTCCCTCTCATCCCTGGGAGTTGGCTTCGCCTGAGGAAGGCTCAACTGGAGCCGAAACGTCGCAGCAGCCAACCCAGCTGTTATAAAGGCCACTAGGTCTAATTTTTTGACCCCACACCACCTCCAGGTGATTGGAAAATCTTTTTAAGGTCTGGTGGGTGCCATGGGGTTCCCCTTGATTAGACCATGCATGTGCCCGCCACCTAGTGTGGTGGGACTTTAACCTCAAAAACCTAACCTAACCCTAATGCGGGTGGTGGTATGTGGACTAACTTGCGCCAGCCAGTGCCTTGCCTTTGTCTCCACCCTCACCATGTTGGACTCTGGGTTAACATGGGGGGGACACTGAGTGTTTCACCACTAGCCTAAACCCAATTAAATAATTACAAAAATATAAATTCATAATATTATTTGATGGATATTAATGATTGGAGTATCAATAATAAATAAATATATGATGGTACGATTGTGATATTAAAGATAAAAATTTAAAAAATTCATAGATAAAAAATTGTTAAAATTAATATATTCTTTAGAAATAAATAAATACTTAAATAATTTAAAAATTCATATTTCATATATAATAGTTTTCATTGAAAACAATTGATATAATTCATGGGGTAATTTATTAACATTAATACATGAGGGAATATGGTGGAAACAATGCTGGGAAGGTTCATTTCATTTGGTTTACTTTAAAATAGTTCATTTTAGCTCCGCCCACTGGGGGTATAAAATGGAGAGGCATCACCGGAGAGCTTCATTTGTGCAGAGGATTTGGAAGAGGCCACAGCAGCACACTTGAATGGTGTATTTGCTTTTTTTTCTTTCTGTATTTTTTCTTGTGCCATAGCCTGAAGGTTTATTGGGACCGAAACGTCGCGACGGCACATTTTTCTTTTTGGAAATTCATTTTTTTTATTTATTTTTTTAATTTTGTAAATTCATATTTTATTTGATTTTTGTAAAAAAAAAAAAAAAAAAAGAATAAAAAAATTGAAAAAAAAAGGACTAAAAAAATTTTTTTTTCATGGCGGAGGACCGCTCCAGGACCGCTTGCCGCCAAGAGAGATGGCTGGACCAGGTCTACCGGGGACACTGCGGATGGGAGGCCAGTGCACCGCCCACTTCCTCCGGCTGGAGGGGGAGGGCCCCTGCTACCAATCCTAACCAACAGGCTCCTGTGAATCCACACCGGACTCAGAGATGTGACTTCTGTTGAGTGCATCACTAAGCATTGATACGATCACATTCTCCACTCCAGAGCCGAGTCTGGGTCCGCAGTGCTTGTGGGCCCAACCCATAGCCACCTGTAGGGCCTCTCTATTCAGTCCACCCGTATTGTACATCCGTATGGTCTCAGTATAATGATCTCTCTGTAGAACCATGTTCCTCTGCATCCAACTATTAGTATTGTCCATCACTTTGCCCTGGAAATCCTCTGTCGGGGAAGATGGAAATTAGTCAGCATTAATGACATTGTCTGACGCCTTTATGATGGATTGCTTGGATTAATTTGAAGTAGTGCTTTGTGATCTGTCTGATCTGTGGATCTAATGACTGTCTCACTATGTTCCTATGCGTGTGTCCCTGATTAAAAACTTGCCCAGTCCTAAGACCCCCCCCACCACCACCACCCCATCTACCCGCAGTAGAAAGGTTCAAATTCGGTGTGTTATCTGACCCGTAGTGGTCGCTGCCTAAGGTCTGTGCACTGTCAGTTGGGTGCCGATCAAAGTGGGCCGTTTGACCTCTGTTGGAATAAGGGTTATGTGAGTTAGTCCGGGACGGCTCACCTGAGTTCATGATGGTGCTGATGCGGCCGTTGTCGGCGTCTGACGGGACGTGTGGTCGGTCGTTGTGCGTCCCCCGATTCCCGATCTGGTCAGCTGCGGGGTACTGGGTCCTGGTGCGGTCTGCTGGTGGTCTGTCGCGGACATGGTGGATCACCATTTGTCCTTTCACTCGACGTTCCTGTCGGCTGTATCAGGCAGAGGGATGCGTGCCGTGTCCTTTGTTGCAGGCCCAACCCTTAAAAAAGGGAAAATTTCTCCAGCTAGGAGAGAAAAAAATGGAAAAAACACACACAGAGAAAGACCCCCTCCTGGGGGTTTAGTTAGTGTCCAAGAAGCTGGATTCAGTCTTTAAAAGTGTGATAGTCCAATGTCAGAAGGAAAATTCCATTTTCCACATGGTCCAAACATTTGTTAGCTTTGTTAGCCGCGGACTGGTGCCCCCTGCAGGGTTTGCCGTTAGGCCGGTAAGGTGAAGCCTCTACTGGACTAAAAACTCACTTTCTTAGGTTAAAGTTAAAAACAGATTAGAAGACATAAGGGACAAAACAGTCCTCGTATCCAATTGATTTTTGCCCAATAAAATTGATTGAGGCTCCATAAAAGTCCACTTTGGTTGGCAGAAAAAATCCCTGACGTTTCGCAACGTGTATTGCTTCCTCAGAGGGAAAGATGCAGAGTGCTGGTGCTGGTGCCGGTGTGAGTCTAGATATAAAATGTTTGGGTCAGGAGGTCAGGGTCACGCCCACTCGGGCAGGTGATTGGAGGTCACGCCCACTCGGGCAGGTGATTGGAGGACACGCCCCCAGACAGTGCAGGTAACCAATTCAGAATCACCTGTCGGAGATGGGTGATGATAGTCGAGTGTGCATGTATGCGTGTGTGTGCATGCGTGCATATGTATTTGGTATTAAGACCAAGATAAAACCTTTATTAAAAGAGTCTTCAGTTTTTCTCTCTATATTCATGAGCTTCCATGTGGAGGAGTAAAAGTAATGCTGGAATAGTGAGGCAACCTGAGTCAGTGATGTCACAGTTTCCTCCTCAATGGGAAGTTCCCTTATAATGGTGCTCCTCCCCATTATAGGGGTGGTTGGTAAGCATACAATATTATTATGTGTATGTATGTCCAATATATTGATAAATGCACACACAAGCCATACATATTTATAAAATATGATTGTGTGTAAATACAGATGCACGCATTTATACGCTAACCCTAACCACTCTACTTGGTCAACATTTGATTTTGTAGTTTTACTCAGTTTGAATATGATCCACAAGCAAAAGAGAAAGTTGCACACTTGAATACACTTGAGTTGCACACTTGAATTCTTTTCATATTATAATTCCTGTGCAGATCATTTTCTGCCTTAACAGCCTACAGCAGCACCAAAAGCTGATAGAAAAGTTTCATAAAAAAGATCTTTCAGCCAAGCCTGGAACGTGACATTCACATTACACAGTATTCTGAACTTAACGCCTGCATGTGACATTTAATGCAGAATCTGTAAATCCATTAGAATTCCGTTCAAATACAGTTAAGTGTCTTACTTGCTAAATAACAGTAAATGTGTCTTCCGTAGAAGGAGTTAACATTTAGATTAACACACACACAATAATGAGCAAGCAACTAGAATGTATTAACAATATTTATTCACTACAAGTTCCAGTGTTATATTTCGTTTCAACCCAACAGTAAGAACAAGGTGTATTTCTTTACATATTTACAAGCTGGTTTGGTCATTATTTACCTATATACACAACCCATACACCCCCTTGCGTACCATACACCAACCTCTGGCCAGGGTAGAAGATGAGATGCTTATTGATAAAAACCCAGTAGTTGTGTTATCTATTGCGTACTCTTTCCCTCATTGCTCCTGCAAATGGTGGGCAGGCTTAGAGTAAATTAATCTCCATATACAGCAGCTTTTCCAGCTTGTTTGTCTCTCGAATGCTGTCAAGCCAGGGCAGCGACACTGCCGCAGACGGCGAGCGGAATCTAAACACAAGATTTCATTTTGAAAACACAAACAGACGTACAAGGAAATGACAGATCGCTGAAGATGAACTGATCGCTTGACCTTGTGTGTGAATGCTGCCAGCAACAGGGCAGCCGAAATGCATAAACTGGAGCTGCGTCAGTTAAGATGGAAATATTTGTGTCCGGTCTGAACAGGTTAATATTGTAGTTACTGATAGAAAAGAAAATACGTTTAAAATATCAAAGACTAACAGTGAAAGCCATTTCCATCATGACTTCCTGGTAAAAATGAGAAGACACTCAGGATCATATTTGATGCAGGATAGCGTGCGCTGCAGGCATACATGATTTATTACAAAGCAGTGTTGATTCAGACTCATGAATCTATTTTTGGAGAGTCCGCCCATCCATATGTAAATTAGGGATAACATAGAAATACATCACCTTGGCTAGTAGTTATTGCTTATATGATGGGATAAAAACCTTGCATTAATGATGTTTCCTTTGTTTCATAATTATTATTTTAATCCAATTAACGCTCCTCTTAATTATTTTTATTGTCCTTTAAATGTGGTTTTGATGTCTTCCAAATGTCTTATTTCTAATCTTATACTCCTGTAAAGCACCATGTTTTGCCTTTGTTTATGAATGGTGCTATAGAAATATGTTTGCATTGCTTTTTATTGAAAATCGTTTACTTGGCTAGAGAGACATAGATAAAAAAAAAATTCACATGGAGACGGTAGTAATAATAGTAATTATAATAATAATAATAATAATGCAAACATATTTTCAGAATAAAGATTGAGATTTGTATAATCTTAATTACAAAAACAAATTTCTTCAAGGTTTAAAATGTCAAAATATTATATTAAAAGCCACAAATAGGACAGAGAATTAGCGGTCTCGCAGCTGAATTAGCTGGCTGAAAAAAACACACTTTCATATAAAAAACAAATAATTGCAGTCTCAATTATTGCATATGAACATGAAATAATTAGTTTTGTACATTCAGTGTTGAATGCACAAGAAGTGAAGATTGCCAGGTTTGAGAATCCTGTTGGTTAAACTTGGATAAAGTATAAATTTAGTCATACACACAGTGATACTTTCTTCCATATACAGCACAAATGTACTTGCTTATAGTAAAATATATGGCTGTTAGTGTTTAACCATACTGCATTTACCTCAGACCTTGTACTGAAAGGGCAATACTCATCAACAAATAAAATATGTGTTTAAACAAAAATCCCTTCATGAAAACCAAGAACACTGTATCAATCGCAGCATGTTTTCTAATAAAACCAAAATTAAGACACAACTTGTAAATTATGTATCAGTTAGAAATGAGATGTTATTCTCTTTGAGTCACAATCTAGCCTACTGTTGTAGTTACAATATGTACAGTAGAAAACAGTAGGTGTTTGCCTTAGTGGGGAGGTGAGAGGGTCACCTGTAAGCATTTATTTTATTAAGCATTCTTGAAATTACCATCTTGTTATCCATATCTTCTCAAAGCAACATTGACATAACAAGGATGAACGCAGCAAAGACTAAAATCCATCTGCAGATGGTTTTCACTGAGAAAATACAGCTTTTGTGTTTTCTAATTATAGTATCACCGGTATTTTGTCAGACCTGCCTGCTGTTCTGTATGTGCATTAATAAGACTGAGTTCTTTTTTCTAAAACAGCAGATTTTATATAAAATTGCTCTGAAAAGTGCAAAAATGAAAATGTTTGCATTCAGTGGAGAAAAGTATATTATTCAGCGTATTGCACCTGATAAAGCCTCTTGTCTACACACTTCTAAGGCCATTGAACCAACAACATTTGATACTTTCATCTTTGAGTGACTCCCAACAAACATTTGAACATTCACTTTTTAAATGCATAAGCCTCGTCATCACTACCACTACGGTCATTCAAAATAACAACCCTGACAGAAATTATTACAAAAGAGATGGACTAAATTTGTTATCCTAAAACAAGGGACACATGCATTTATGTTCGGTCCGACCATGCAGTATGGACACTGAGATGAAAATGCCTTGTGTTGCTTTGAATTAAAAAACAAAACAAAAGAACAACAACAACAAAAACCCAAAAGCAATCATCACATATAGTTTCACTTCATATTTGTGAAATCATCCAAAAGTGGTTCAAAAAAGTTCTGACCACACTTATCAGGAAAATCAGTCAAATAATGATCTGCTTCCATGTTTGTCTATAAAACAGAGGATCATCTCCATCAAGGAATTGGCATTAAATGAACTCTGCTCAGTAAAATCCCAGTTAGTTTCTCCATAAAAAGGTTGTGACATACAGAAAGACACAGTTGTAAAGGGCAGCGGGCTGTTTCAGCCCATATTCAGTTTGTCAACACAACCACAAACTATTTAAGTCTTTTTTTCCAAGCTAACAAAATCTGATTTCAGACCAGCGAGCCGGCTCTGCTCTGGGCCGGCACCATGACAGGCACCGCCCCCATCCGCTCCAGCGTTGCCTGGCTCACGGCATAGGAGTGCGTATGTTGGCCGTGCGTGGACGTCACCACTGGCTTTAGGCTCACAGAGCCATTGCTGCGCACCATGGTTGGGGGAGACGGGGCAGAGTTTGTGGTGACCACCAGAGTTTTGGGTGGCGGAAGCGTGTGGCTGCCATTGGCAAACGATGTAGTTGTTGCCGTCGTCAACTGCGCATGGCGAGACAGCGGAGCCGTGCCCGGTGCCGTGACTGCTGAGCTGTGGCCATGTCCTGCGTTCTGGGTCTGTCCGTGACCGTGAGTGCCATGAGCAGCAGTGGAGAAGGTCTGGCGAGTGTCTCCATTGTAGCGGGTGTAGGAGTTGGTGTCATAGTTGGGTTTTGGGTTGTGCCAGTAGCGACTGTTGTAGGTGTTGGTAGATGTGAGCGTGTCGTTCTCTGAAGATGAGGCGTCTGCGTGGAAAGCCTTCACTGATGATGACCTCTTTGGAGGAAGGTCATCTTCTCTGTTGATGAGATATTTTGATGAGGTCAGTTAGCAGCGTCAAAATACAGACGAACTGGCTGTTTACCGTAAGTGCCAAAACTTTATTAATCAACTAACAATCCATTACTAAGGAGACATTATTAATGATAAATCTATGATTCTGCTGATATCTACAGAAGCTTTTCGTGTCTTTTGATTTGTTCTCGCTCTCGTTTCCATCAACATAATGAGAAAAAAAGTTTATTATAGAATTATTATTTTGGATCTGTTGTAAAATACCAACTGAAAAGACCAGTTGTTCATAAACCCAATTTTAAATGAAGTATATTACAGACTGTACACATCCCCAGGTTGCATCACATGCAGGTTATCACCCTCCATCCCCAACATCTCCACGTCTTCTGAATGTGAGAAGACAAAGTAAAAGTAAGCAACGCTTCAGAAAAAGGATATTTATACACAAATGTGTGAATTATTACTCTGTGCATACTGACAGTAATGTTATTCTGGATGTATAAAACCAGCAAATATTTTCTATATGTAATTATTGCATACATATAGCTGGTTCTTCTGCCTCCTAATGGTTAAAAATTAAGTAATCATGATATGAAGAGTTCACATTTAGAAGTGCTTAAAAAGATAGCTGTTAGAACACCTCAAATATTGTATGTGGTTGTTCTCTGGTCACAAAAAAGCAGCATGGTGAACGACGCCGCCTCAGGAAAACCAAAAATGCACCCTAGCACCTGAGAACATTGTTCCCCTTCTTTAATAGATGTTCTCCTACAAATAGTGTTTCTTTTATTCAGACACAGTGTGGCCACCACTCAACACAATACTTAATGCCACTTGAGGCAGCAGAGATCATGGTAACCTCTGAAAAAGTTAGTGTTTCTTTAACATCTGTTATCTAAATGATATAAGATTCACGAGTTAATCAATTAACCTTTAATCCTTCACCATCATAATTTTACTGTAACTCTTAGCATTAGTATTCATTTGCCATCCAAAATTAAAACATAACTGATCGGTTTTCTCCCCGTGACATGAAGGAAATCACAGGGTAAATAAGGACTGTTTGGCACTTTAATATAGCAGAGACATTGTGACTGTTTGGAATGGTACTTTCATACCAAAATGTTGGCTGTTAAAAAGGCCTATTCTCTCCTTCCTTTAATGTGAAGACTTAAGTGATACGAGAAGTGATATAAGTAAGATTGTCCTTTGATATATTTATCAAGAATGTCAGTCTCATCGCAGGAAACTGAGAATCTGAGCGTTAGTTTTGTCTTCATTTCTGCTCTCAGATGATCCCACACACTGTTACATAAACAGATAAACACCTGTGCAAATAATGCGACAATGGCACCAAAATGTTGTTTTTAAATATAATTGCAATATATTATGTGGCTCATAGTACATTTGACTCTGGAGCTGTAATTGTAAATATGGGAATGTATACACAGTGCTGGCTAATGAAGCAGATGTTAAATACAGTCAGCCACGCGCACAGATATCTGAACAATGACTTATCTTCCTAATGATTCATGCAGTGATTTAGAAGGCAGGAAAATAATAGAGCTTCACCGACTGTTGCAAAAGACAAATTCCAATGTGAAGATGTAAAAAATTGCTCCCAAGAGATACAGTATGATTTCCAAAGTTTAGCTTCAGTTCATTGTCCTTTGTTTCTTGAGCTGAATGTTTCTACAAGTAGATCATATAAAATCAACAAATGCCTCAACACCTGAAAGACTAATGGGGTTAAAATTGAATACTAATCAAAAACATAATGCTAACCTCTGGGCATTGCTGTATGTCTGTGACCCTCATGAACTGGAGACAACAGCAGCTTTTGGCTGCAACTAACCAAAGTAAGAGGGAAAAACAAAAACAATTGAAGACCAACCTGATCTCATTGGGGATCTCCTCCTCGTCATACTTGTTCTTATTCTTCCAGTAGAAGAGGGTGACCACCACCAAGAGCGAGCAGATGATGACAGCCAGGACTCCGGTAGCAATGGTCCCTGCTATCAGCCCAACACTCTGAGGCTGTGCTGCAGGGCGCGCACACGCGCGCGCACACACACACACACACACACACACACACACACACACACACACACACACACACACACACACACACACAGGTCTGTCAGGCTGACTCAGTTGGATTAAAGTCACATTAAATTTCTCATCATCAAGCTCTCAAATCCCAAATGAAGTCTCCTTCTATCTTCTAATCAGCATCAGGAGTCTGAAATCTGTCCTCTGTTTGGGTTCTGCTGTATTTTGCTTGTTTCCATTTACAATGAATAAGGTGAGCTATTCAATCAACACCCACACAAACACACCTGTATGACAATGACTTTACCATCCAGCAGAAATGGACTAGAGTACTTACGTGCTACAACCTGAAGGTTAAGCAGGCAGGTGCTCTTGCCAATAGCGTTGCTGGAGGTGCACTGGTAGAGTCCTGAAGTACCAGTGCTGATGTTCCTCAGTGTTACAGTGCCCTGCATTTGGTCTGGGGGACACACAAGAGCCACAGAGTATTCCAAGGCATTAAAACACAAACACACACACACACACACACACACACACACACACACACACACACACGCACACACACCCGAAACATGAAGAGCACAAATTACAAAAGGTTCCTCTTCTCTCTCACTTCTATGTACCCATCTGAGCTATTTCTGACATCCACCAATGGAGGGTGCTATATACTGCATACTAAAACAGGTGTCTGTCTTCCAAGACATGATGAATGAGTTGAGTAGTGTGATTACGTTGCTGTGCTAATACACTACTGGCTTCACTGAAAAAAGCTTCAGAATTTCCAGCAAATTTGATTTCCAGGCAGATTTGGACTTTTACAGTGATGTGATATGACACAGATTGATGATGACAAATCTGAAATATAATTTCCATTTGAATCAAATTCAAAAAAGCAGAGGGCGAAATTGAATATACACACAAGACCTCTTCTTTCAGAGTAAGATGTCAAACCAGGTGAGGAGAGTCGCAGCACACAGAAGCACATGTTATTTTGTACATTGGGATTTATGTTTTGGAAAAAATATAGCTTAATATGGCTCATAAACTGAAGCCCAATTTGAGATGTTGAAAATTAAAATAACAGAATCTTCAGATAAATGATCACATCAATCTTATCATGACACAAACCTAAATATGATTACCAGTTTTTATTACCCCTCTGTTATATCAGTCATATCCCATTCAGTTTGTTCCACTGGAATCTTTGATTTTATCATGTCAAAGTGCTGACATGCACTAAATGCCAATTGGCTTTTAGCAAATGCTGGCCATCGACATCTATTCAGCATATTATGAAACAGCTTTAAAGCTGAATTTGCAACCATAAGTAATTTATACCAGATGCCCCTTTTGCTGCATGAGATAAAACACTCTCATGTGTCCTCAGTTGATATCACCTGTTTTTATCGAAGCCTTTAATAGACCAGTAGTGTACGTGCAACACAGGTAACTGCTGATGAAGAATATTGACTGTGCAATCGGCACAGCTGGAAAAAAGAAGGAAAATCCACCGAAACCGGCACTGTCCGACACTGAAAACCATCTACAACTCCAGCCCACTACTGACGTCCCGCAGATTTTAGAGAAGCTGGACGGGTGTAAAGTCGCTGCACCGCTGAGGCCGAGGCATCGACGTGGCAGCGATCTGGGTAAAAAAATGCAGGGTTAAGTGGGAATATGGAGGCGTAGTTGGTATTCAGTGTTAGAGAAGCACCAAAAGGATAATCACACCACAGAAGCAGGATCACTGTACACAGGCCGTCCTTCACGCCATCCCATCCATCATTCATCAGTCCTCAGCCAGATCAGAGGGGGAGAATGTTCAGGTGAGCAGTAGTTCAGACACATGACGAGTGGTGATGATGGCAGGGTGTTGCTGGGTCTGAGTCTGCTCTATGTGTGAGATTTACCAGCAAAGGTGGGGCAAAAGGGAACTCCGATGGCCAGCTTGTGTCTAATACCTTGCATGGCGTTGTGTGGCAGCTTGGGCAGCGCATCCAGCTTCTCCCAGGAGTAGGATGGTGTGGGAATACCTTCATCGGAGCTGCAAATCAGCATGATGTCACTGCCTACGTCTAGAGTGCCCTGGATTCGACAGGCTGGCGCCGAGGGGGGTACTGGCAGATGGAGAGAGTAGGTGGTGTCATGCTAACGTCTTTACAAAACCAAGTTTACCTAATTGGAAAGGAAATTGTTCTTGCAAAAAAAAAACAGTTCTTGCATGATGCTTCATAGGAAAGAAAAGTATATTGCATTAATGCCTTCATCACATCTGTGCAATAGCTAAGATAATAATTATCCATCTGTAGTCATTACCCAGCACAGTGAGTCCAATGACGCCGATATTCCGCCCGCCTCTGTCTGGGAGGTTGTTCACCAGGCATTGGTAAGTCCCAGTGTCTGAGAGCTGGGTGTTGTTGATGAAGATGGAGGCACTTGTGCTTGGCATGGTGGCCACGAAGCCCACGCGACCATTGAGGTGGTTAGCGAGGCTAAACACCTGACCACCCTGGTATATTATCACCTGCAGGGGGAGAGAAGGGACAGACAAGGTAGAGGACAGGGTTAAGTTGAAGACAACAGTTTTTTTTCTACAGACAGAGCGAGAAAATTATGGGAAAGAATGAGAGGTAAAGAGAAAAGGGAAAAATATTTTATAGATTTTGAATGAAAAAATAACGTGTTCCTGCTATAAAAAGAAAACTGTATTGTGTGGCCTTTTACAAATATCTGACACTAGAGGGAGACTTAGCTCTACTGGAGGGAGCTTGATCACAGATGGAGAAAGTAAAGGAATAAATAGCACTTTATATATGCAGGAAAATCAAACAAACAGACAGAGAGAGCAAAAAGCTTTTATTGGTAAGTGTCCTTTCTAGCTCAGTGACCAGATGACTATTCCAAGTGCACACTAAAAGTATGCTTTCATAGTACTATAAGGCTCTTCAGATAAAAGCATCCACTAAATAGTATCCATAATTGAAAACATATCAACTGCAATCTGTTGAATCGAATTGCAGCAATGGAGGCAAAAAGGAATCACAACCAAATCCTTTGCTTTTAGTCAGTTGAACCGCAAGCCAGTGAATAATCTTGAGCAGAGCGCTGAAGCACAGATGAATTCACACCTTCACTTTTAGGGGAGGTTGTCTCAGGTCCAAAACTGAGAGGAATGAGTTTGATTTGATTTGTTCTAAAGCTTCCATCAGCCTTCAAACTTGGGTTGAGCGGCTCCTTGGAAAGACCCAGGGACCCATGCACACTAGCTCTAACCCCTCAGCTGAGCCCACACAAAAGACCAAGAGCGCGCGCGCGTGTGTGTGTGTGTGTGTGCGCGTGCGTGTGTCTGTTTGTGTTGGCTTCTTTTCAAGGCTTGTGTGTTTTTATTTTGCCTTTGTGCT
>CAAKHG010012905.1:6970-17212 GCA_901007715.1 Dactylopterus volitans | reverse complement strand
GGGGGGGGGAGGGCGGGGGGGCGGGGGGGGGGCGCGGGGGGGGGGGGGGGGGGGGGGGGGGGGGGGGGGGGCGGCCGCTGCCAACGAAAATATCGACGGTAATTCTTACAAGCCAGAGAAGGTCACACACTGTCAGGGAAAGCAAGAAATTCCAGCCTGACAGGGGAAATTGCGGAGAGATGCCGAGGTTTCGCATGAAACGCAGGCTGGCAGTCGAGGCTGAGCCCAAACGACCTGACAGTGCCGACCACAATAGAAACTCTGCACTTTGGCGGGAAAAAAAAAAAAAAAAAAAAAAGTAAAAGTCTTTCGTTTGGGTCTGCAGGCAGTAGCGCAGGGTTTCTCAAAGTAGAAGGAAAAGGACGCGAAAAGGAGGCGAGGGAGTAGATTATGGATGCGGCAATATGTTTTTGTATTTTAAAAAATGCAGCGGTGGTGTAACTCAGCTGCTCAACCATCATCACATTCCCTATCAAATATTCTAACTTTTAAGTTGTTATGTATTTACATTTTTGGCTTATTTTGGTCCCGAGGTGCTTGGTTCACATTGGTTGGCACAGCAACTGACTGGTCTGGATCTTCCCGTGTTCCTCACAGCTGCAGCTGGCGGGCTGGAAAAAAGAAAAGAAAAATCCTACAAGTTACAATGCTAGCAGCTAATATTGGTAGGAGATCCATCAAGTCTTGCAAATGGGGCCACAAAATAGGTACGCTCACTGGCCACCTTATCAGCCAGCAGCGTCTACCTAAGAAAAGGTTCTGCTGATGTGGCCCATCTGCTCCGAGGTCGGAGGTGTCGTGGGTCCAGAGATGCTCTCCTGCTTCCTCGGTTGCAACGACGGTTCATTGAGTAACTGTCGTCTTTCTATCAGCTGGAACCAGTCTGGCCGTTCTCCTCTGACCTCTGACCTCTGGCATCAACGAGGCTTCTTCTCCCAGACAACCGAGCATCACTGGGTATCTTCTCCTTGTGGGACCATCCTCTGTAGATGGTTGTGTGTGAGAACCCCAGTAGATCAGCAGCTGCTGAGACACTCAGACCAGCAACCAGGACACCTTCAGAGACACTTAAACCACCTTTCTTCTCCATCCTGATGCTGATTTGAACTTCAGCAGATCCTCTTGACCATGTCCACACACCTAAAGGCAATGAGGTTCTACCATGTGACTTGCCGATTACATATTTCAGTGAATGAGCTATTGAAGAGGTGCGCCTTATAAATAATGGTGGGTTTTCCATGCACTGCAGCATTTTCGGCTTATGGGGGCTTGTTGACAAGACAGCACTGGCTTTTTTTTTTAATTTCAGGAAGTTTAAGGCACACAAATGTTTTGCTAAGGTGGCGGGGAAAAAGATCCCACTTAATACTAAGCTTGTGTGTGAAATATAGGTGGTCAAATATCGGCAAAAGTGACCCAGGTCATGATCGTCTTAACTTCTTTTTGTGTGTTGAACATATTTCACCTCTCATCCGAAAGGCTTATTGAGTTCCAACTGGCTGGTGGCAAGTCAGGTATTTAACCTCGTGTGAAATCATAGGAACCTAGATATGAAGTATTAATATGGATAGTTTTACTTCTTTGTTAAAGATATTGATAGAAACAGTGCGCGAGATCGAACATGGTGGATTATACGATTGGGACTTTACCGACTTTTCCTGAACCAGAGATCAAAACCGTCAATCCCCCTGCACGACCCCGTTTAAAACTCGGAGGAAAAAAAAATTGGAAAAAAAATCCGTCGACAACTACTTTCACAGATTCTGCATCCCGAGATCCCGCCGCCGCCGCCCAGACGGCCGAGGCGAGACTGGTCCCCGGAGACCGATGACGGCCACCGCTGAGGTCAGCGAGCTGGAATCCGCAAACAATAAACTGTCAGTCTCTTTAAAGGCGAGTCGAGTCCAGCCAACCTCATCGAGACGCTGGCGGTGGAAAGCGGGGAGCGAAAACTCGCAGTCGGTAGAGTCTCCGACCAGCAGCGTCTCTGCGGGGAAAAACAAGACCTCCAGAACCGAAGCGTGCGTGGACAACTGATGTTCCCAGTAACGGCTGAGCAAAACCAAGACCAGGCTGCTGATCTACCGGGGTTCTCACACACAACCATCTCTAGGGTTTACAGAGGATGGTCCCACAATGAGTAGATATGATGAGAACCGGTGATGGTCGGTTCTCTGGGAGAAGTTGCCTTGTTGATGTTCGAGGTCAGAGGTCAGAGGAGAACGGCCAGACTGGTTCCAGCTGATAGAAAGACGACAGTTACTCAATGAACCATCGTTACAACCGAGGAAGCAGGAGAGCATCTCTGAACCCACAACACCTGCAACCTTGAAGCAGATGGACCACAGAAGTAGGAGACCTTTTATTTGACTCGCGAGTGGGCGTTCTTCCATAATTTCTTCCCAGGAATTTCCAACTTCAGCTTCTATGCAGCCCACTCACTTTTCACCGGTCTATCGAACATCGTCAAGATGGGCCGTGTCAGATCAAATCCCAATTAGTCCGGCATTAAATGGGGAACCTCAAAGCCGAACCGGCCTGGAGGCGGAGTCTCAACGCATCATCGCTCCGAAGACGAAGCATTCAACACGTGTTTCAAGAACTATTATGAGCATGCTTTGTAGGAGCGAACAACCCCCCAAACACCTCACCGACATCACTCTGGGAAACCCTCAAGAGCCCCATTGAGAGGTAAAACCATCAGCTGCTCATCACGTAAGAAAATGAAAGAACAAGAACTTGGAAACACGCAATTTCAAACGCTTCCTTTTGCAATTAACCCCGCTGAACAATCCCAGAAAGAAATCAGAGAGGCGAAATTTCATAACGTCGCTAGCAAAAAATAACTTGCGCTATAGAGGCTAGGGCCACTTGGAATATACGTGGCGATAGGTCTGGGAAATGCCAAGCAAACCAACTGAAATGTAATAAAGAAGGATTAGTTACATCAATAACTGCAGTCTCAGAGGGAAACAGCACCTAAGACCCCCGAATCATAGACACCTTCAAAACATACCAGTGTAAATTACATAAAAATGAAAAAAAAAACTTACCTGAAATAGATAATTTTCTGGGTAAAATCCCATTACCGACTTTGAGCAAACACCAGGGTGGCGAATTAGACACTAAAATAACATCAGCAGAACATGAAAAAGCACTCAAAACGATGTCAAGCAACGAAGCCCCAGAATGAGGTGGTCACCATTCACCATTCATCGGCACAGACATCAAAAACCATAAGCAACATATCAGCTGTCTGAGTCAAATTCACCATCCCTCGTCCACCCGGAGCAAACAGGAGCCTGAAATTATTCCACTGAAACAAAACATTAAACGCAGGAAAGGTGTTTGGTGGAGTAAACTGGACACGCGCCGGTCGACACCACAATCACCCTCGGCGGCGGGACCAGACCACAATGTTCACCGCCACCACCGCTCTCTGCCTAACCAATGGAAGGATGCACCGAAATGAGAGCATCATCGGCATAAAACAAAACAAGCAGGATAAGCCTTTACGCAGATGATGTATTACTGTTGCCCGGTAATAATAAATAAATAAACGCAAAGAAGTCATCGGCATGATAAATTCCTATTCTAATATCTCTGATTTATTCCAGTTTTTTTGAATCATCAATCATTTTACTACTGAGACACGACAGCTTAACTTCGACCTATTATCCAAAACAATAGGACATTATGCAAACTTCTGGGTGACGCTATCAATTATGGGTCAAATCTCCACATTAAAGTGGATGATGATAATAAAAATCAATTAAGTATCCACAATGATCCCAGTCCGACCCAAAGTCAAGTGGTTTAACACAATAGAAATGCTCATACATCATTAAAAAAAGCGAAATAAACAAAAAATGTAAAAAAAAGAACTCAAGCAAAAGGGGTCAGTATCAACATATGTTTTCTTAATATTTGAGATGTACGTTCAGCGGACGATGTCAAGTGTTTTTGCGGATGTTGGATAAAATAAAAAGTTAAAGAAAAATAAAATAAATGCTCATACCAACATTTTCCTGGGAGAAAAAAAATATATATAACAGAATAAATTTGACTACACCACAAAACTCGAGGGGAACCAGAGGCGCTTAACTTCCAGCAGCACTAACCAGCAGATGGACGCGCAGAAGCCGCCACGATCGCATCACTCACGGCTGAATATGGAACCAGGATTAGCAATCAAGCGCGACTCGATCAGATGGGTGAAGAGTCAATAAGATGGAAAACTACCCAATTTGCTTTTTTTTTTTCTTTTTTTTTCCTAGCCAGTCGCCAGGCAACGTGAAACTGCACCACCAATCTCTGAAAGTAACAACCGGGTATGGCACTTTCATTTGAGATTAGAATTTTCAATCGGCAGGATTTATTGACGTAAACGTTTAAATATGACAATAAAAGGCTCATTTGGACACCACGTTTCCCCAAAGGTGCTCACTCTTAGTTTGCTGGCCAATAATAGGAAAAATTAAGGAACAGGCAACATTAACAAGCATTTATTTTGGGTTGGGGGGGGTTGAGGGCTGCTCAAAAAAGGCCCACAGAGAGTGAGGATAATAGAGATACTAGGCAGAAAAAAAAGCAAAAATTGTACCAAAAATATGACAACAGCCCAGCGTCAGATCGATTAGAACTGCCTTCCGTCCTCAAGGTAAAATACTGTTGGCTTTGGGGGGGCGGCTGCGCTCGCAGAAGGCGATGAATTGATTTTTTGGGGGGCTCTGAAAAACACTGTAAGTCCAAATACGTGCGCAACGTGCAGCCGCCCGGGCTAACGAATGCGCGACTGCCCTTCTCACAACAGCGATGGGGGCCCGCTGAGTGATGTTAAACCGTTTAATTGAGGAACTTTTATTTAGGGGGAGGATCAGCGCGTCCACACGGGGGGGAGGGGGGGCTTAATGGATTCCCTTATAATCAAGCGGGCTTAGGGGTCCAAACAAAGAGCCTCTCACATAATGTGAGTAGTGTTGATGCAAAACTGCCTCTGCCACTGACGTCGCGGCCTTGAGCGTGATCCTCTATCACTCCGCTTGCACGGTGAAATGACACACACACACACACATTTTTCTGGTGAATTAAATATCTAAAATAATGTTCTTTAACCTGAATTCATATTGTTATATACGGAAGAGGATTAGGGCCACTGAAGAAAAAAAAAAATCTTTTTCCGATACCTTAAAAAAAAAAATCCTTCCGATTTTGGGAGGAATTCTTTTTTCCATTTCTGAAAAAAGTCGGAATTTTGAGTTTAATCGCAGAATTCTGACTTTTTTCCGATACCTAAAAAAAAAAAAAAAAAAAAATCAGGAGAATTTTTTTTTTGCAATTTCCTCGCGATTTTTTGTTTGTTTCGAAAAAAGTCAGAATTCTGATTTTTTTTCAGAATTATTATTTTTTTTCTTTAGCGGCCCTAATCCTCTTCTGTAGTTATAAGTTGGACTACACAGGGTTGCACTAATATTTTGGCACCACAATGCATGTGAGTGGTATGACCAAAATATTAGGGACGCCTGTCAGCGCCAGCACTAACCCGGTGCAGTTCACCAGCATCACACATCGCAGTCCCAGTAACAATCAATTAAATATATAACCCATCTCTCAAACAGATTCAATAGAAATTCGACACAAAACCTGAATGGAGAATTTATTGCAGGGATGTCGTGTTATATTGTGCGGTAAACATGCAGTGGTCATAATGTTTTGGCTGATCTGTGCACTTTACTTTTCTCAAGGTTTAAAGGTTCCCTTGTGTTTTTGTTTTTTTTCTCAATTCATCAGAAAAGGGTTGCGCCTCGCTTACATGTAACTACTGGCTAAAAAATAGCATTAGCATCGCATTCGGGAGCACGTAGAATGGTTCCATACAAGCCTCCGTGTTGCAGTGTAATTCCGTTGGCTTCCAGCAGTAGCTAACAGTGGTGCTGTATCGATAGTTCAGGAATATGCAGTAAAATGTGAGGTTTCATGCCGCCTGGCAGGGGCAGACAGAACCGCTAACATTTACTTTGCCACAAATTTGCAAGTTGTAAGTTGTAAATTTGTATTCTACAACTTAAAATATCTTCGTATACTTGCTGGTATCATGTATTTCTTTTCGTATTTTTGATTTGCTTTACCTTCATTTTACCTGGGGTTTTTTTTTCTTTTTACACATAAGTACATCTATAAATAATCTCCTTTTAGATAACTTCCTTATAATAACATTTCTCCTTATCTAAATGATCCCTTTTTCTACCGCGCTCGTCTCTGAATTGCATCCTTTTATTCCCCTCCATGTGATGAAACATGAGGGCAGCGCGGCGTAAAGCGCCTCATCAAGACGCCGCAATATTTGAGCTATGCAAAATAAATGCCGCGCCGCATGGAAAGATACTTGTGTGAACTGATTATCCTACCAGGTGGATTTATGTAATTTCATGATACTATAAATCCTATTTTCCCCGCTCGCAGCTGCAAAAAAAAAAAAAAAAAAAAAACCCTCCCCCCCCAGCTGCTGTTCTCATTCGCTCACAAACAGTCCTTTTTTTAAGGCAGCGTTGTTATCCTAAAAGTGAAATGTTTGGGCCTAAAAGATCCTCGCTGAGATTCTGTTTATCGGTCGAGTGCCACACTGACACTGTTTACCGAAGAGCCACCGCAGCGCCGAGCGGCTCATGGAAAAAAAAAGAAAAAAAAATCCTCCGGAGCTCGATAACGAACAGTGTGTTTAACTTGCGGGGGCGAGCGCCGGCGAGGGCGCTCCGGATCCTTCCAGTCCCACCCCGCCCTCCCACCCCCACCCGCGCCTACCCTTCTTTTTTGGCTTTTCATGCACTCTCAATCTTAATTCCGCTTCTATTTCTTCTTTTTCCAAATCTCCATATCGGTTGATCTGACTCCCGCCCTCTGTGTCTTTGGATACCCTTCTGCTCCTCCGGGGCGCGCTCCGGCCCCGCCTCCGCCGCGATGGAGCCAGCTCCAGGCGGTTTTAGTTGACAGAATCAGGATGTCTCCTCCCATGAGGGATCCGAGAGTGTCTGGCTGGGACAAGGACTCGGGGAAGTCAGCAGGGATCGCGTTAGCTGTCCTTTGCGGCCGCGAATGTGCACGCAGACACACACACACACACACACACACACACATATTTGCCCCACATGCTCGTCGCAAGTCATAACCAGTCACCTCTTTGTTCCCATAAAGTGACAGGAGGCAAGAGAGAGCGGAGGTTAGCAGAGAAAACAAAGCGGGACTCCATCTGTCGCCCTTTCATGGAGTCGAGTAACAAGGATTCCATTAACTTCCTCTTTCATTTGCGTGACTCCGGCACGGGAATGTCGGTCTGCTGTTGGTCGCCACCGCTCCGGCCCAGCGTGACGAGCACCCGCGGCTATCGGGGACGCGGAAATCGAGTCAGTGCTGTGATCGCACCGGCGTGGCCGCAAGGTTTTTGGGGTATGGTCCCGAAGGCTGCAACCCGGCTTTTAACGGGAACCCGTGAGCGCGAGCAGATTTCCCGACCATGCTGGCCTCCCATCATTGGCGTTTCAGGGTTGATTTTGATACTTTATTGCTTCTCTCTGCGTCTTAACACCGACAAGACCCCATCAAGGTCACTCTGGCTGGGTGACCGCTCACTTCTGGTTGTCCCGAGGTCCAAGTTGAAGCACCGGGGCTGATGGTGCCTCCGCAGAACCCCCAAAACTGTGGAACGCGTCACCTTGCTTTTGAGTCTCATCTACTAAAACTCGTTTGCACTACTTGGCCTTGAATGTGCCTCATGGACAAAAACTACCTCCCCTACTCCGCCATCCACGCGTGCCACGGAGCGTCGTCATGTGATTCGGAGGTGCGGGACGTCAGACCTTCGAAGGCCGCTGTTTGATCCCGGCTGCCAAACGTGAAGCGGGACTCTCCCCTAACAGAAGCAAAAGTGCTTATTGGAACCCGGGCCGTGATCTTTCGTGCTCATGCCTCATGCATGTTTGCCTTTTGAGGGCTCAGACCAACAACTTATCCGGTAGTTTACTGCTCTGTTCACTATGCATGCGAGCCAAGCAAGCTTTTCCATCATTACAGGATTGAAAAAGAAACCTTGGCTCACAGTCTCCGTTAATGTGAACTAACTCTCTGGCTCTGCGCAAAAGAGCGCTCGAGCGAGCTTCCCATGTATCCTTGAGCTTGGCGTCCTTATCGATCACCAGGAAAAGTCCTCCCGTTGTCGTGCGCTGGATTCTTCGGGAGGGCAGTCGTTCGCGTTCCAAAAAAAAATATCGATCCGGTTGCCCGGGACGCGCTCAGACGGGGGGACGGGAGAGCCAGCGCGAAGATTAAAACCCCGCCTCCGCAACCCCCGGAGGAAATAAGGCTCATATGTTTATCTCAGGCTCAATCGCTGGCTGAGTGAACCCGGAGTGAACGGAGGGGAGAAACGCGACCGGCATTTTCCGCATTTGAGCCCGAGAAAAAAAAAAAAACTCGGCCACTTCCAAGAACCGCACGGTGCGGGACGAAAAAATAGAAACGGCTCTCTTTTTTTTTTTTTTTTTTTTTCCTTTCTGTTTTGTTTTTTTAACGGTTCGGCGGCGCGATTTTCCTTCTTCGGAGTTGAAACGGGGACAACTGTTGATTCCTCCATGGGCAGATGAATGTGTGGTCTCGGGGAGAACAGAGGCACATCGACAGCACGTAGTGAATTGATTTGTGATCGCGACACACACACATCCAAATAATGAAGCGAAGCTGTCCCGAGATAACCCCTCCCCTCCCTCGCCTCTGATGCCCTTCCTCTTCCTCCTCCTCGTCCTCCGGCAGCGTTTCTTCACCCCATCCCACTCGTCCCTCTTTGATCCCTCGCTCACATGTTTCCCTGGAGCCTCAAAAGGAAACCCGTGTGTGTGTGTGTGTGTGCTCATGTGCGGGTACATGTGAACATGTGCATGCCAAATCGCCCGCCGAGATTAGACCTGCGCGTCGGACGGAGACATCTGCGAGACATTAGAGGTTTATAATCTGACCAAACGGCGCAAAACAGCAGCATAAGAGAAATCAGGCAGAAAAAGTCATATTCCCACCATTATTTTTTTTTTTTTTTGCCCATTTGGGGAGCAGTGATGACTCGGTGGGCTTTTTCTCGATGCACGGCCGCACGCTGGAGGAAACATCGTTGTCACATTCTTTTCCTCCTTCCTCTCCCTTCCTCCGGGCTCATCGCTGCCCGAGTTGATGGAAGCTAATGAAGCGTTGCGGCGCTGCGACGCCGGAGAGGCAGACGAGAAAGCCGTGGGAGTGATGAGAGGGTGTCGGGAGAGGGTGGAGGGGGAGACAGAGAGACAGACAGGTGAGCAGTAAGAGGAAAAAAAAGAAGGCGTAAAGGGGGTGGGGGATGTGGGCGGCGGAAAGTTTGACGGCGATCGCAGCGCCTCTCCAACCCCCTGCGCTTCAGTCGAGCCACACCAAGAAGAAGAGAGCTTATTATGCGAGCGGCGCGTCTGCGCTGAGCTCAAACACCCGATGCCGCCGTTTCCAACCAATGCTGCAATGTGCCGTGGTTTGGCCGCGACGACGACCACGACGCAAAGCCGGAAGCCGCGGATTGAGCCGTCTTGCAGATTATCACAAGCGCGTCAACAAAAACGGGGGCGTCGATGACGCCATTTCGCCGGGGATGGCGCGCGTTTCACCTTCATGCCACCAGGAGGTGCGCTTCGCCTTTCAGGTCAGACAAACTGCCGGCGGCACGGGTGAGCGGGGGAGCGTCACGCCGCCGAGCCGCACAACGCTCGCCGTAAATACAGCAACGCAACGCAAGTTGGGGGTAGAGGACCTGTTCCCAACCTTCATGGTGATGAGTGTCCAGAAGCAATAACTTCCATGATGGAACGGGGTATGACGCCGATAAAGGTTTTTGGAGAACCCGTTCGGATTCCTGCCAGTCGGCTACTGAGGTTCTAACCCGGCCCAGGATGGACGCCCTGCCACGCCCCCTAATGTCTAACACCTGTGGCTTTATGATAACTCATCACTCTTGTCAATATCAGAGGGAAACGTGTCTTACAGAAGCTTAAAAATGTGTTTCCGGAGGGCATCAGCGGGTGGCGGTTGGGTCAAACGAGCCCCGTGGCCCTCCCACCTCTCCCCTGTGCAACCCCCCCCCCCCCCCCCCCCCCCCCCCCCCCCCCCCCCCCCCCCCCCCCCCCCCCCCCCCCCCCCCCTCTATTCTTTTTTTTTTTTTATTTTATTTAAAAACATTCT
>CAAKHG010012900.1:6622-18668 GCA_901007715.1 Dactylopterus volitans | reverse complement strand
AACCCAAAAAAATTTTTGGGGGGGGGGGGGGGGGGGGGGGCCCCCCCCCCCCCCCCTCCCCCGTTTGCAGTCACTTAACGGCCTCGTTGCCTCCCAAAAAAATAAAATTAAAACGGAGACTCATCTTCTCGGATTTCAGGCCTGTAATCAATGTCCTGTTTGGCCGAGTCTCAACGCGGACGGCTGTGTGTTTTTCGTGGAAACGACGGCGGCTGCGGTCGGAGTGCGCGCAGCTGCTGCAGATGCCAAAGCTTCACCCCCGGAGTTAACGGCCAGCGCGGCGTGTTGACGAGCAGCAGCGGCTGACTAGCTAACCCCCCGCGCGTCGCCATTGGCGGGCCAGGCGATGCGCGTGTAACACGAGGGCACAAAAAAACGACTCGCTGTTGTCAGCTGTCCGACGGCGGCCGCCTGCAGGGCTGCGGAGCCGAGTGTGATTCCCCAAATGGCCACTAGAGGCTGCCTCCAAAATGTGGGTCGTCGTAGCCCCTCTTCAGAGGAGAATAATCCTGTTTACAGCTCGGTACGATAACCTAATTGTGTCCCTGTTCACGAGTTTATGAACTTTGATGCATCTCCAGTGCAATTAAATTCGCATAGTCATTTGGTATTAAAGATAAACATATATATCTTTAATTTCACTGCAAGTGCATATGACTATGATGTAAACAGAGTTGCAGTAATTACATTAATGGAAGATTAACAACCAAACTCAAAAAGCAAAATCAACAAGCAAAACAGTTTAGCTTTTGTAGGGGGAAGTGATGTTCTATGACCATAAGGCCCAAATTTCCATGAACTGAAGAGCATGAATTTGCATTGCCAATTTTGACTCACTTAGCACTTGCAGGCGTCCGGCAGTGGCAGCTCACCACACGACGGCACCCGGCTCGGAGGGCTTGAGGTCGCCTCTCCAGACGCAGACGACTCCCCATCATCTCGTCCTCCAAACGCGGGCGAAGGCTGCCAGTCGAGAGGCGAGAGGCGACAGCGTGGCGGCTGCTCGCCGGGTCGGCCGCCGCGGCGAGCTGAGCGGGCGGATGAGCCAGACGGCGAAGCTCCTCGGCGAGGTTCCTGAGGACTCAGCCGTTTTTAAGTGTTCACGCTTGATCTGCTGGTTCTAAATCTTCCGTCATCTCATTTTCTGTCCAGAGTTGGGCACGTTACTTCAAGCAAGTAATTAGTTGTAGTTACTTCTCCCAAAAAGTGAATTATTTACTCTTATTCTATACAATTTTACCGGGGAAAGTGAATATTACGTTACATTTTTAAATGTTCAGAGAATCTGGACCCGACCTCCTCCCCTTTTACTGGAACTTTGAATTCAACTTTACGATCAACTGTTCACAATAAAGCTCAATATTAATTGTTTAATTATTGAAATTGGAACTTAATAGAACAAATTATTAACAGGAAACATTGTATACTAATTTAGACTATTGTAATGTAGCTGTGGGACAATGTGAGACAAACCGAGGTGGAGAAACGTAACAGCGTTGTAACCATGGAAACGGTAACAATTTTGATTACTCGCTACCAAAAGAGTAACGCGGTTCATTTGCAACCCCGTTCGTTCCTCCGTCTGTCAAAGATACTCTGGCAGAGTGCGTGTAGTAATTGGCAGCTGCGCGACTTCCTCTTCCGCGTGCTGGTTTTGGACCGTGAAGGACTCCCGCTGTTCACCGCAGACACGGTGACCCTGAGAGCTCAGCACGCCGCGCTCTTGCTTTACCGTGTTCATGTGCGCTCCAAGAAGAAAAACAAAAACAAATGCAGGTCGTGATTTGTACAGGATTTACATGCAGCATTTAGAAAACACACCGCAAAGCCCGCAACATAACACATTAAGTGTGTTGTGCAGTGTTTGGAGCCCTCAGGGCCACCGTATATATCCCTGAGATGCAAACTGCACCCCCCCCCTTCGCTCCTCTCCCCCCAACCGCCTTCTAAATTAAAACAAAATACGGTGAAATGTTGTTATGGCCTCTCTCGGAGTTTAGCATTTTACACCACCGCTGCTCCGCCTCAATATTGCCCCTCGCTAATTTTGAGAATTCACAGGCCAGTGGGTGGTTTTGTGCTCGCTGAAGCAAGCAAACGGAGGCAATGAGGCAAGTGGAACAACATTAGAGCCCCTTGTTTGAAATTGCAATCTGTGCTGCAGGTAGACGGCGGAGAGGGGGGGTGAGAGGGGGTGGCCGTTTGTATTGGCCGCTGTGATCAAGTGCTCAGTCAATGACTGCTGGTGCTCCACCCCGACAGCAGCTTCCATCACGTGAGAAAATCAAATTGCCTGACGAGCTCAAAAGAGACATTATGGGGAGAAGAAAGGGCATGATGGGAACCGGGCTCTGGTTCTTGGTGATTGTCGACGTCGCGCGCGGCCTTTTCCGACTCTTGTGTACGGCGATGGAGCGCGTCATGGCGGCGGCGGACGCCGCGATGGCGCGAGCTTGATCTGCATTTCAGACGCCAGTTTTGTGAGGTTTTTTTTTTTTTTTTTACTTGATTAATCCCAGAGGAAAATTGTGTGGTCATCGTCACAGCTGCTCCATTTCGCTATAAATAGATATAAGATACAGGAAGGAAGTGCCGGGATAGAACAAACATATAACATCAAGCGAGTCTCTATTGCGGTGGACATCAGCGTGCCGGGATGGAAGATTGCAAAAGCCAAAAAGCAAACAGCCGCCGCTGCGACGTTGAGTTGCGCGCTCAAAGCGCGTCGTGATGTTTGGGCGCGGTCCGTCACAGAGCAGCGCAGACGTCACTTCATCTTCTAACAGCAGGGGGCAGCACTGGCGCCGCGGTTGCAGAGACACTTTACATCAACTCTGACCAAAAAAAACCAAACGCAGGTTATCTATTAACAATGCGACATTGAATGAGCGCGGCCAGACACCGCACATCGGCTAAGTTTTTTAAAAAGCGTATTATAGATGAGCGGGACCGTGCGGATCTCTGCTGGACAGCAGCCGGATGCTTCTGTAACTCCTCCTCCCGCTGTTTTCCGTGATAGCGGCTCACTTCCGGCATGACGCTACAAAGAGTGTCACCATGAAAACAAATAATTTATTTAAGATAAACTGCGAGACAATCATGTATTTTTCTGTTTGATTATTAAAAACCGGCGCTGTCAAAATTAACGTGTTGAATTTTCCGCGCGCTGAAAAATTCATGCAACTAGCGCAGCTGCCAAAAACATAAATAAAATAAATAAAAAATCATTTGAAGACAGAGGACGCAACTGCGCTTAATTTGCTCCCTGTGGTGTCGACCAGTGACGACCAGCAGCCCAAAAACAAAATCACAGAAAACAAAAAACTAAAAAAATCAATAGAAGAAGAAGCAGAGAGCGTCAACCAATGAGGACGCGAGCCTCACCAGCGCGTCCTGGCTGAGGATGGATGAGGTTGTTGAGTTTTAGGTGAGAAGTTTACCTTTTAAAAAGTCGCCCAACGGATCTTTGGAGGAAACTAAAGTCACCTGCAGTTTGCAAAGACCAATTTAACCACCACAGAAGAAGAAGAAATTCATTACAGACCAATCACCTCAAAGCAGAAACATCTAACACAAACATCACAGGACTGTGGAACTCATGGACCAATAACCAGACCTGGAAGTTAGAGCTCAGTTTCGCTGCAGCTGATTGGTCAGCAGTTTTTAGCCATCCAATCAGCAGAGGAGAAGATAACGAGAGAGAGAGAGAAATCACTCCAATTCAGATACATTTAAAAATCCATTATTACAAGCTTCAGTCTGAGGAAGGAAAAGCGATTAATCACGCTTAATCACAACAAATTTTGCCATTAATCAGATAATTTTTTCTAAAATCAAGTGACAGCATTAACAAAACATTTAGTTACGTATGCCTGGAGGCGGAGTCATGCAGCGCTGGCATCTTCATTCAGAGTTCTGCTTTGTCGAAATGATGAAAATCAGTTCCCATGAAAAATCATGACGGGGATCATATCTTGAGTTCTATCTTCTGTGCATCTGCACCCACAGGCGCTGCTCATTCAAATCGTGTCGTCAATCAGTGCTACTCCATTTTGTCTTTTAGTTTCTTCTGGTCTAAAAAAAATTGCTGCATAAATTAAATTAGTTTAAAAAAAATAAATAAATAAATCACAGTATAAGGCTGTAAACATTCATCAGTATCCTTTATTATTCCCCCCAGAAACAAATAAAGTGAGACTAAATTTACTGGTGTGACATTTATTCACTCTGAATCGAAATTAGAAAATTAGTTTTAGTTTTACTCCTCTTGGTAGTTTGATTATAAATAGGGTGCGTGTGTGTGTGTGTGTGTGTGTGTGTGTGTGTGTGTGTGTGTGTGTGCGTGCGTGCGTGTGTGTGTGTGTGCTCTTCAGTCGCGTGATCAATGTGTGAATGCAGTCTTCACCCCACCGAGGGACTCAATTTTCCATTTTTAAACCCTGTTTTTTCCCCTCGTCTCTCTTTTCCGTCAACAAGCTTTAATCTGAAGAAAATGATTTGCAAAAAAATGCCGACTTGAAATTTTGCCAGAACATAAATAAAGGCCCGTTTATTTTTTTTTCCCCTTGATTTTGTTGGTGAGTGTTTATCTCACGGACGGAGGTTGTAATTTCACCCGTTTTGGAATTCTTGGGACTTAATTATGCAAAAAAAAAAAAGACAACTACTTTGCTGGTTTCGGTCAAACTTGGTGGTGCGGCTCGCCAAAGTCGAGCTCATCCAGTTCTGGAGCTGTTCTGCCTTAACGCGACCAAATCCGGATCCCACCGCCAGCGTATGGAACCCGTGTGTGTATGTGTGTGTGTGTGTGTGCGCCAGTTTGTTTGCGCGAATGTGAGCGTGAATGAGAGCCTTTTTATTTTTTTTATTTTTAAAAAAAAGAAGGATTCAGCCGTCCACCCTCCCCCCGTCCAGGCCAGAAACCAACAAAGACGCGTCTTGGCTGGGCTGTTGAGGCCGTCTGGGATAAAATAACCTCCATCCCAAAGGAGTCCGAACAGCGCCTCCCTCCCCACTGCCTGATACAGCGGACCAGCTGCGTGACTGTTTTTTTTTTGTTGTTGTTTTATTTCGTGTGGCGACGTCACGTTTAGATAAGGTGAAGGACGGCGCGGCCCCCCCCCCCGTGTGTGGCGTTCCCGCTGCAGCCGCCCAAAACCCCGAGTCCGCTGCAGAGCCGCGTGACCCGCGTCTGAGCGCCGGTCAGAACCCTCAGCCCCGGCTGCTCGTCAGCTGCCTGAATCTGACCTGGAATCCCTGGTTCCTCGGCGGGACGTCCGGGGAACTCCGGGGATCCTCCGCCTCTTCTTCAGATGCGACCAGGAGGTTTTTGAGTGAAGCGCCTGCGCTGACGCTTCCACCTTTTTGGCATCAAGGCCTAAAGTGGTTCCACACTTGAAAGACGCGCCCGCCTGCTGACTTCTAGAACCCCTGAGCATATTTACAATAATGGCGTAATCAGCGTGGACACGGATATGAAATGCGGACCTACAACCAAATGATTCTTTTTTTTTCTTTTTTTCTCACACTGCAGCTGGCTGCTCTTTGGCCGGCGCTCTGAGACGTTTGGTCAAATTCGGAGCGGCGGTTTTTCTGAGCAGTCCCTCTAATAATCCAGCAAGCGGGCGGCGGTGGGAAGCGTGAGCTCTTTGGCGGCGGGAAATTAATCACATGAATTCCCAATAATTCCGTACAGTGACGTGGCTTACGGGCGGTTTAAGGCAGCCTGCTGCCGTTCTGGTGCTGCAACCACACTATTCATGGCTCTTTCATTCCTCCAAAGATGGGGGGCGGCATCCTTGTCTGGTGTTTGGCCTCCTTTCCTCCATCATCTCTCTCTGTCTCTCTCTCTGTCTCTCTCTTTCTCTGTCTCTCTCTCAGCAGGGCAGCAGACAATACGTCTGGTCTCTGGGCCTCAGGCTCTTTCACGGCACCTCGCTCGTCCCCCGCTTCTTATTGGTCGAGCTCCGTGCGGTCGTTACCGCCATCACGGCTCTCGGGGCCTGATGGCGGTCTGATGGCCGCCGACGGACTCGAGCCTCTGCCGCCGCGCAACGTCCGAACCGGTCACCGGCCGGCGCTCCGAAGCCTCGGCGCTGAGCAGGCCGCAAAGAGCACGTGGATGCGAAAGGGCGGGAGCGTTTCTCCACGTCGCTCGGTAGAACGCGCACGTTTAACGTTGAACAACATGTAATGTGCCTTCCGCATCAAATTTAGCTGCAAGATCACAGACGTAAGTGGCGGGGGTTTAAAAATGTGGGCGTCATGCGATTGGCTTCATCGCGGATTTAAATGAATAAAATATCAAGCAGATAAATGAATTGAAAGTAGATGAAAATGTGGGATTGTTGAATAACAGTTGTCACAAGTCAACATCAGTAAAAACTGGGCGATTTACCACGTGTTAACAGCAATAATTAGCATTTATATTGTCGCATTTAATTAAACTGTAAACCCGCCGAAAGCAAAATTACTCATAGTTTTGAAAATACCATGTTCAGAATAATGTTTATTATTTTGTCAGATTGCATTGATTCAGATCCAGGTTTGACGACTGAAATCCATTTCTCCAATGAACTGCCTTGATTTAACCAATAATACGTCATCATTTTTAAGTTGATTACTTTCCTTATTATTTCAGAAAAAAAGCGGTCAACTAGAAACCGCAGCACATACAATCATTCACTTATCAGCCATAAGATGATGACCGCTGCATGTTTACCATAGAACATAGTGCAGCAGCCCTGGAATAATTTTAGTTTTGAATTTTTATTGAATTAATTAGTTGAATTTTGATTGAATGTGTGTGAGGGAGGTGTTGACATATTTGAACGATTGTTACTGGGACTGTAGTTTGTGACGCTGTTGACCTCCACTGGGTCACACTGAGAGGTGTCCCTAATATTTTGGTCATCCCACTCATATGCATTAGGGTGACAAAAAAAAGCATATATATGGAATCTTGATGCCATGTATTCCATCATATCTTGTTGAATTGATTGAAATGAGGATTTTTTTGGTCATCTACTCACATAACAAACACCTCTCAGTATCAGGGTGACAAAAAAGCATATTTCAAACCGATTCAACAGGATATGATGGAATACACCCAGTTACACTGAGAGACGTCCCTAAAATGTTGTCAAATGAGAGGGCGACAAGAATATTTCAAACATATTCAATCACAATTCAACATAAAACTCCTCCTGAAGGGAGAATTGATTGCAGGGCTGTTGTATTATACTCTATGGTGGACATGCAGTGGTCATAATGTTATGGCTGATGCCTGTATGCCTCTGAATTGTAGCGTGCAAGTACAAAAAGGATATCCTGAAAGTACTGAAGTATTTGAGTATATGCACTTGATTATTTTTATCAGATGGCGTATATGTGTACGGAAAAACAGGAGTGAAACTTAGCTTCAGAGAATCAGTGCGGCAAAATTAGCGGCCCAAACGTGGCTTAACATGGATCCGAGACCACGTCCAGAACCTTCCACACTGGCATCGCGTCATTTCCGTGGTTCCGTCTGGGTTCCGCCAAAGCTCCCCGCGCGACCTCCCGGAGACTCGGGTGAGGCTTTGAGGATCATCCCAACGGGGCCCATCCGTGCGTCCCTCCCTGTTGTGGCGACATCCCAGGACCGCCTGGCGGGAATGTCCGAGGTCAGAGGTCAAGGTCAGCGTGACTTTACGTCTTTCCCAGTTCGGTTAGCGCGAGACGCCACAAGCGGCTCTTTCACTTTGGCACAGACGTCTGAGCGGGCTCAGGGACGACCTGATTGGTTTGGTTGGTCAGAGGTCAAAAGGTCAAGGTCAAACACTGAGGATAACAACATTTCAGACAAATGTCCAGCGGGATGGGAGGAGGAGGTGATGGCATTTTTTCTGCTCTTACTACATTTCACACAGTTCATTCAGACTTATTGTTAGCGCACTGGGACCGTTTGCATCGTTGGTATGATGCTGAACCATAAAGCATGTATGAGAACAAAATTTGTCAGGTTAATAACAATTGGTTGTAAGTTGTGCTGGAAAACACACATGCATTATATCATAAAAACAAAAATGGCCAAAACCTGGGCGATAGCTAGAAAAAAACTAAAGATATCTTGCATCAAAAATCGCAGTCAAAAAAAAGCATGAGAAATTTTGACTTTGAGTGATGACATGATGATGATGATGATGAAGTATATATTATGTTATGTTATGTTATATTATATATAGTATTATGTATTCCTGCCCCTTTTATCATTCCACCTATTAGTTATTCATAAGCTACTGTTTCCAATGACCATTTACAATGGTATTTTGTATGGTGTCCCCATAACATACAAATATAAACAACTGTCCAGACATTACTGATACCTCAATATAATAAAGAACAAAATAACAGTTCCGTGTCTCAACATGCAACTGAGCTGAAATGAGCCAACCATGACGGGTTTGATTGAACTTGGCGGAGGGGCGGAGCTAAAGACGTAGTCATTTAACATGGAGGGTTTTTTTTTTTTTTTTTTTTTTTTTTAAACTTTGCTTTGGTTCGAGATCTGAAAGTTCCCTTTTCATTTACACACATTTTCACTTGCTTTTTAAGCATTTTTTTTTTAATGTTCAAACGAGCTCATGGCTGAAATAAACCTCCAGAACTTCTGATCTGACAGGTTAAAAAAAACAAAAACAAAAAAAAAACGTCAATGTTAAGTTTTGACGTGGATGAAAGAATCCTCTCTCAGTTTGGTGAAACCGGCGCACACACACACGCACACACACACTCTCTCTCTCTCTCTCTGCCACGCCTCCTCCTCATCCCTCCATCCTGCTTTAAATTACCTCCGCCCCTCCCTCCACCCCTCTATCTTGTTTTCTTTATAGCTTGCAGACAACTGTACCGTGTGTGTAATGGACATTCCTCTAAGGCCGTCATCCGTGACCGGGGCAAAACCAACTGACCTACACACATGCACGCACACACACACACACATATACAAGTTATGTACAGATAAACATGCGTGCATTCCCTCGCACACATTTACACAAGGCAACAAACTGTATACATGCGCACACAGGCATGCACACACAATGCGACAGTAAGCTTGTATACACATTAACACGCGTTAAAGTGCACAATAAAGTATAAACACACACGCACACACACACACACACACACACACACACACACACACACACACGCACACAGGGTCATCTCTCTCACTCTGCTGGTTGTTGTGTATAGAAGTCAGTTCCAGGTCAGTGCACAGAGCCAGGGATCTTAGTCCATACAAAAGAGTGTGTGTGTGTGTGTGTGTTTGTGTGTGTGTGTGAAGCAGGGTGTGTGTGTTCTGATTTGTGTGTGTGTGTGCGTGTGTTTTGTTTTCCTGCATGAGTATCGGTGAATATGCATCAGCCTGGAGGCGTCTGAAACAGCACTCACACCCCGAAACACTTCAACAAAACGCTCAAACTTAAAAGAAAATGATGTGACAATGACAGCAAGTGTCAGTTTGTGTGTGTGTGTGTGTGTGTGTGAGTGCGTGCGTGGGTGCATGTGCGTCACAGCACAAAGCATCATGGGTAAAGAGGGCAGGGATCCGATGAAGAGGTAATACGAGCCGTGATTGGTTGGATGATGGAGCCTAGGTGACGCTGATATTAAGTGTTTGCTGGGTGATCGTGCGTGGCAAATGCACACACACACACACACACACACACACACACACACACACACACACACACACCTTTGAAGTTTTGTTGATGTGTGAGCGCGTGTGTGTGTGTGTTTTCAGGCCTGACGGCAGCAGCCATGGCTGAGCTCCAGAAGCTCCAGAAGATGAAGATGATGATGAGTCTCCAGAACGGCAACGAGTCCGACAATGACGACCTACACTCCAACACAGGTAACACACACACACGCACATACACACACACACACGCACACGCACACACACAAGAAAATTTACTGGTGCTGTTAATATCTGATGGCTCCATGTGCTGGCGTGCTGCTCCCTGCAGCCTCCAGGGGGCGCCCGTCACAGCTTGTGCTCGTGGCCTTCAGTGAAATCATGCAGGCAATGTTTAAAAATGGCGGCCGTGAATGGGGCGTGTCCAATGGGAGACGTGGGTGGCATCATTCTTAGGCCTTAAACTGGTGTACTTTTAAGGTCAGCTGTGGAAAGAAAAAACCTTTTCTTAATTTATTTACATAAATCATAAATGAGTAGAAAGATCAGCAAATACATAATAAGTGAATATATGATACTAGCTACCAGTGACGCTTAGCGGTTATTGGTGGAGATGAAGCACAAAATTAGCGCAATAGCATCTAATCAATTCTCAGACAGGTGTAACATGGCTTCCTGGAACAAGTCAATGCAAATATGGCATGAAAATATTTTTTGGAAAAAAAATTAGGTCATAGTGATGATTTAGTTCAGCATTTTAGCAATTTCATAAAATAAAAACCTTTTTTACTTCATTTATATTATCAAGTATTATACATGTATAAAAATGGTAAAACTATAGAGTATATATATATATATGAGGCCTGTTAGCTTTTTACCGGCTGTAAATTGTAAAAAAGAAATGTAAAAAGATGCTTAAAGTCCTTTTATCCCTGCAACATGTCATGTTTGGTGTCACTTTGATTGTCTCGAATGTTTCGTTGATTCTTCTTTACATGAGTCAACTTGAAAGTATGAAATTTCGCATTTTCCAAACTTTCAAAACCTTTCACGAACCCCGTGTGCATGAATCAATCTGGACCAGGTCTGAATCAGTCTGGATCAGAACATCGTCCATTGTTTCCAAATATATTTCCAGCAAATGAGCGTAAATGAAAAGAATGTTGCTAAACCCTAAACATTATTTACCGGGCTGGAAATTCTGAATTTATTGAAGATATTTCTCAGTTTTAATAGTCGCAAACCTCTTTAAGTGTCATAAAATGTTATTTATTGAATTTTAGTAGCAATGGCTCGTGCAAACTCTGATGTCACACTCACATTTACATAAAATGTTGATTAAAAATGTATCTGACGCGTTGAAATGAACAACCTCCGACAACTTAATGATTCCACTGAATATGAAGGTTATAAGAGTTAAATATTGATGTGTTAAGAATGAAAAATTCACCGGAAACCTTTACGTGATCCTCTACAGGGAAGACATCTCACTCTGTTGGAATTATTGGCTCGACAAAAAAAAAAAAACAAACGAAAAAAAAACCCCAGAATCAACAAAGTGGCGGTTCTTCCCCTTCAAACAATCTTTGGCTCAGTCCAGAAACATAAATGATACAAATATGAATTTACAGACGCTGCCATTTTTCACCGATTTTCATTTGGAGCCAGAGTCTGTGCAGCCGCGATCAGGAAATGGAACCGTGGCACCAAAGTCCCGCCCACCTCGATCGGGAGTGATGGGTTTCTACAAAAGCACATTTTTGCGGTTTTAGAGTTAGCGTTACATGTCCCGTCCACTTTCTGTCCGTAAACGCCGACGCAAGTTCCGTGTTTTTCTCTCAGAGCGACATTCAATTGTGAAGCCACGCCCCCTTTTTAATAGCATCACTCAACTAATTAAAAACCAAACCGTCTTTGAGAAAAATCTTATATGAAGAGGACTTTGATGTTTTAGTTTGGCCCAAGTGTCTCACTCACGACAATGGAGGGGGCTGGGTTTATGACCTGCAACCAGCCACGTGGCGGAGATCTTTTGGATTCAATTTTCGGAGTTTACGTAAATTTCTTTGGTGAGAACGTAGCAAGGGAAGTGTTTTTATTTGAAGGTCCCCCAGCTCCTTTAGTTTGACTTCTTACTCCCTTTAATCAAAGCTATTGTGTTTGTAAACAAACAAAAAAAACTATCATTGAAAAACCGTCACAAATCTGCGGCGTTACCTTCCGAGTGGCCGCTGAGACGTGCGGCCTGGGCTGCGCTTTTAAATGGGTGACATACATAAAAACAAAGATCTCTCTCTCTCACACACACACACACACACACACACACACACACACACACACACACACACACAGACCTGGGCTGCGGCA
>CAAKHG010012891.1:0-10693 GCA_901007715.1 Dactylopterus volitans | reverse complement strand
TGGTAGATGTGTGTCTGTGTGTTGGCGGCAGCAGCCTTTTAATGCGTGTGTGTGTGTGTGTGTGTGTGTGTGTGTGTGTGTGTCATAGTTGAACTAAGGGAGGGACAAACAAATGCTTTAAAAAATGATTAACATGAGTAATGATCATGTAAACTCACATGAAGCCACGGCAGCAAAGTTCATATCAAATGACTGGAATTTGCCATAATCCTTAAAGTGATGGTTGGAAATTAAAACATGAGCAGGATTTTTTAATTTCCCTCAAATTATTTACTTAAAGCCGACAATAAAAGAGGCTTGCAGTGAATAAGGATACTTACTTGTGAACCAACTAAAGTTGCTGAAATTAAGAATGAAGTTAAAAGGTTAAATTAAAAAAAGACAGGAAGCGCAACATAACAAACCAACAGGAATTCCTAAATCCCTTCTTTCTAGTATAACATTGATGAGACCATTTTCATTGTTTGGTAAGCTCTGGATCTAAAAAAAAACATATGCAAGCATCAACATTCACATTTAACTACATTTATTACACAAGACTGACACTTTAAAAGGACACGTCCAAACCCTAAAGGTAGTAAGGCATTTAGACTACTCACAACTGTATGAATTAAACAAACTCGGATTAAAAAATACATCACATTAACTATATCCACAATTTCTGTATATCAAAAGAGCTGATGCTGTTTCAAGATGCCTCATGAAAATCTTCAGTTTAGACATTAAAACAAGAATGTTTATTTCACTGAGTAAATAAATAAATAAACTTGTCCTCTGAGATTCTTCGACATATCTGCAGAAGGCAGATCATGCAGGTTAGCAGGTTTCACCAACAAATGGCCCCAGTTGCGCAGGAACCTTTTACATGTTTTGGTGGGAATTATGGAGTCCATCACTCTGTTTTTCTCAAAAACCATAAAACTGATTAAACTGAAAGTTATCGCTTAACTAACTTAACTATCATTGTCCGATGGCCGCCCTACAAATGGCCCTGAAATGCATCAAAAAAGTGCTCGTTATTGTAAACAGAGAGCACATCATACCACTAGATGGCACTAATGTTTAAAAAAGCCGTTTTGGAAAGGACAGAAATAACAATTGCCATATTAGGATTTAACAAATTAACATATCTGACTAGTAGTATCTAATTTTAAAACAAGTTTATGTAAGATAATTTAAAATTTGGTCCCATGAGCCTTAGTTTTTTTAATCTAACTTATCATACTATAATATTTCATAGTACAATATAAAGTGTCATATCGTCATCAACAAGCATGTCCTCCATTTATGAGAACAAAGGAATTCATAAGTGCGACAACAATTTTATGCTTTTAGGGACCTCTCCCAAGTACAAGTTGTTGTTTTTAAAAAAAAAAAAAAAGCCTTCTGTCGATCTTTGGCAAGCTATTAGAGCACCTTGATGAGCTTTAAATAAAAAAAAAAAACATTTAATGTGTTAACAGTCTAACATATTCCTCTCATGCCATGGAAAACATCCAAGTCATTTCTAGATTCAAATCTTCCTGATGGTGTTGGTGAAACACTTCCAACAAGACAGAGGTTTCTGTTGAGTCGCAATAATCCCTCTATCTATGAACTGCACATTTTGAGCTTTCCACCTTTGTCCCTGGCATGGACTCTGTTGCACAATGCCATTCGGGAGACATGACCAAACTTCTGTCCACAGGTGTTGCATTAATATGGCTTGTTGTGGACGTTACTTGTGAGAGATGACTGGTGAGAGACTGTCTCCCGCAGTGGACGCAGCTGCCGGGCCTCTCGCCTGTGTGAGTTTGGTGGTGCCTCCTCGGGTCCGCAGGGTGGCGGAGGCATTTTCCCGCAGATGGTACAAGCGAGCACTTTCAGCTGCCAAGGGTGAAGCCCTTGCTTCACCCTTTTGTGAATCATCCTGTGTTTGTTAAGCGAAGTCCGCCTGAGGAAGTGTCAGTATTTGCATTTTCATGATTGTGCATGCGTGCGTGCTGGCTCCTTTTCACACTGCCACGGCTTCCTGGAACAGACCCACCACGAATGTTGTTACTGACACCTACACTTTTCCTACTATGACAATTTAAAATCTCTGCTTTTTAAAGGGTCTACATTATCAGACTGCTTGGTGACCCTATGGTAATTGGTTTAAACCCTGTTTTACATTGAGTAATGCGACTACACACCTGTCGTTGACAATTTCATCTCAAGCTTCAAAATGGTATCCAGCAGTGCGTGCTGGTGACTGCGGTGACCTCCTTGTACACTGATATACTTTCAGTCAACAGAGTATTTCCTGCTTGCCTAACGATTATTGAACTAGTTCCCTTTTCGGCCTTCCTCATGGATCATCACTCATCTATGTTTCGCATTCCACATATTATGTATCAATAAATGCATATACTCCAAATTTCCTGTGTAGCCTGTCACCTTAGGTCACCATGCTGGGGAGGAGTGTGTATGGTGCAGCTGCCGCATGGCTGCCCTTAAAGCAACAATGTCTTCTTTGATTCATTCTCAACATGTATTATCTAAATTTATTGGTAATTCTGTCTTTGTTTCTGTCTCAACATACAGCACGTCTGTCTGTCCTGGGAAAGAGATCCCTGCTCTCCTCCTGATGTTCGTGCCATTTTCTTTTTTTGTAAATCAGTTTTTCCTCACTCAGCCAGGTATGGGCAGCAGTTGTTTTTTTTTTCCCAGTGAGCCCCACTGACTTAGACAAGTTAAGCGAAGGGCCAAATGACAGTTGAATCGATGAAACACATAGTTCTGCATGATGTTAAGCTACATGAATTTGATAAGACATGACAAACAGGGTACTAGAATGCCCAGAAGGCCAGGGTGCTGGTTTACACGAACAACTTCTCATTGACTTGAATAGCAGTAGAGACAGACCCAAACTAGCCATTTGCCTTGAAATTAATGCATTCAACTTTGACGTTGTCATTGAGGACATTGCGGGCCAGACGCAGCTGGTTCAATTTTGGCCATGTGTGGTCGTAAAGCTTAAATTAATTAGACTTGATTTAATTAGATGGACACCGGGTATTCTGGCTTGCTCATATGGACCACTTTTGGTCCAAACTACTTTCTACTTACCCAGGGATTATGTAATAATGTCATATAAAATTGTATTAAAGAGGATGTATTACTATTTTGTGGTTGCTCTGCAGATCAAAATGGCATTGTTACTCTGTTAACAATGTCAATCCCATATACAAATTTGTATTATTATTATTATTATTAGTCTCTTATCTCTTAAGAGCCATTGGAAATTGAACATACAACCAGCAGAGTGAGCAGCATATTCACTGTGCAATTGAAGTAGGCTAATGATGTGTTTGCGAAGAAACCGCATCTGTAAATTGGTCCCATAAAACACGCACACTCAAGTAAAATGCAACATGTAGCAGTGAATGTAGAGGTAGATGACCACACATTTACAATCAGTCACATGGTCCTCATAGCGGCTGTAACAAATGACAGAAACTGATGGCGATTTGAAAACGAAACAGGCTTGACATGCTGTAGGCTTTCACATCTCTCAAGACTGACAAACAGTACTCAACATGACATCCCTTCATCCCGTTTCCATGGCACTGAGTAGAGGACCCTTCCATCTCTGCACTTTGTCCACGCAGGCTATATGGTGATGACTCCGCCCCTTCCCGTTTTTTGCTGTAACATTATGCTAAGGTGTCACATGTCCAGCCCTTGACAATCCTGTATACGTGTGCACAGACAGTAAATACATACAGTGTAATATCAGGTTCATTTATCACAGTGACCTGCCAATGAACTTTATGCACAGCAGCCATTTTGACATGTAATCATTGGGCGATATAAAATGGGAGTAGATGTCTGGTTGATATGCCCTCCTATTACACAAGGTGGAAGGTGATCGGCTGCAGCATCACAGATGATCACCATCTGATGAAGATCTTGACATGGCTAATACATGTAATATTGACAGTGTCAAGTTAATCAATTACTCCTCAATTGGTGGACACCATGTTTTTGAACACTACGCCCCTTTTTGTGGTCTCCATAAAAGGATGAGAAATTTTTTTCATCTTCACTCTGCTTTTTTGTGGCACCACTGGTTCTATTCATAAAGACTTTTAACGTACTGTCACGTATGATGTAAAAAATGAAAGCCGAAACTCCTAAAAATCTTGGAAACTAAAACCAGGGAATGCTCGACATGATTAACATAGTTGCTCTTTTATTTTCTCGCAATAGATTAATCGATCAGGAAAGGAAAGGGAGGTAAAGCAGGAAAAACCTAACATTTGTGAATTGAAGGAGTGGTATGTGTAAACATTTTGATGAACGACAATTACTGGATTCAGCTGTAAAAAACTTATATTTTGATGACTTATCATGGCTGATTGAATTTAGTGTCCATAGATATATTCCAGCTGGCTACTGAAAAAGTGAACTGTGTAAGTTATCTCCATTTTGCCATCAGGTGTGGCATGTCCATCAAAACAGCCTCAAAGTTGACAGTAAACACTCAAATCTTATTGTGTGGAATTTTTTGAACTTTTCCTCAAAATTCAATTTCAACTGGGTTGTTTTTCCATGGCATGGATCCTCCTGTGTAATATCAGTCCTCTGTTCTGCGTGTATTTCTTCCCGCAAGTGTTGCATTCGTACGGCTTTTCCCCTGTGTGGGTTCTGATGTGTATTTTCAGAGACTTGCTGTTGGCAAATCTTTTCCCACACCAAATGCACTGATAAGGCTGCTCGCCCGTATGCACTCGGACGTGGTTCGTGAGAGACGCTTGGTAAGAAAACTCCTTGCCGCAGAAGACACAGCTGTACGGCTTCTCGCCTGTGTGACTCCTCATGTGAACTTTCAAATGTTCCAAACGCCGGAATGTCTTCCTGCACCTGCTGCAAGAGAAAGGCTTCTCGGCTGAGTGGATGGTCATGTGCTTTGCGAGGTTACGTTTAAATTCGAATCCTTTCCCACAAACTGTGCAACTGAAAGACTTCTCGGTCGTGTCTGAATTCATTACATTATCCTCCTGCTTCAGGGCAAGCTGCCTTCCTTCCAGGCTAGTGCAAAACTCCTCTTGTTCCTCTTTAATCTGTAGAGGCTCCTCTTGGTCCAGACTGAGATTCCTCTCCTGACTACAGAGCGTCTGGTCACTGAGAGCCTCCTCATTACAGACAAATGGCTGTGAGATCTCTGTTGGAAAAGACAAAGAAACCTTGTTAGGGGGTAATGAGCATCTCTGTAAATCTGCAAATCCTCCAGAGTGGAAAAAGTAATGAGACCCCTTACTTTAACAACAGCAAAGCCACAAAATAAAGAACCTTACTTGAATAAACGTATAGTTGTGTCTTTCGCAAAGTGCATGTAAGGTGAACGTACTACGTGTAGAATTAAAATAGTACCAAACATTTTGGAGTGATAAATGTATATGTTAAATGACACAATCAGAAATATAGCTGGAGGTGAAGCTTAGAACATCCACTGGTTAAGGAGAAATGCCTCATAATGCAGCCTATAAAAGTGCTCATTATGCGCTGGAACCAACGTGTAAATGGACTGGCCCGCCGCACATTTAATAGCAGCTGTAAATGCAAAGACCCACGGATTTAATGGCGCCGTCTAGGTAATAATGCATCCAGATACAGATCACATGTTAATACCAGGTGTTAACCAGGGGCCCTCAGGTCTTGTCTTGACGGGACTAACCACATAATCCCATGATTGCTCTTTAAGGACAGTTCTCCCAAAAAACTTGCAGTCATAAAGATGAACCGCCTGCAACCCAACACGCGGTACTCGACTGACGAGGTAGCCGCAGTAAACGCAGCTACAAGGCTTCTCACCTGTATGACGCCCTGTGTGAACTTTCAAATGCTGTGAGCGCCGGAAGGTCTTGCCGCAAATGTTGCAAGTGTACGGCCTCTCCTCCGAGTGGGTTATCATGTGTTGCGCAAGATAACGTTTAAGGCTGAATCCCTTTCCACAGACCGTGCAGCTGAAAGGCTTCTCGGTGGTGTGGGTCCTCGTGTGAACTCTCAGCTGTGTGTATAAATCAAACTCTTTGCTGCAGCTGTCGCACTTGAAGGGTTTATAGTGGAGTTTGGGCTGAGAACTAGTAGATACCGTGTTTTCCAGGTCAAATGCGTCGTTGTCTTGGTCAGTCTGTGCTTTTGGCATTTCGCTCTTGGCGTTTCCACTCGATGTGGGCGTATGCTCGTGTTTCGTGCCTGGCTTGGTTGCGCTTCCATGGTTGCCACATTGACCATCCTGGTCATTTGCTGGAGAAGTGACGTGAATGAAGAGTTGATGATCACCACTCGGTTCGGACACCCCAGAACTCTCACTGTCAGATTCAGATCTTATCCTGTTGGTTGAGATGTGGTCTGCAGGGCCTTTATTAAAATTCAAAACAAGGGTTCCGTTTTCACTCTGATCACTTCTCTCACAGGTAGGACTTGGATTTGGTAAATCATCCTCCTGCTTCAGCACAAGCTGCTGTCCCTCCTGACGGTTCAGAGTGGTGCAGATATCCTCCTGCTCCTCTTTAATCTTTGAAGGCTCTGGGTCCTCTTTGTCCAGACCGGAGATCCTCTGGTGGTTACTGAGCTGCTGGTCAACACGAACCTCCTCACTGCAGACATGCTGCTGGGGAAGCTCTTGAGGGGAAGGAAAAATAGGCACTATTACTGTGGTGAAGGTGGTGATGGTGGACAGGGAATGGGAGTGACTCAAAGCAGCAAAATGTATTTGAATAAACAACGTTCAATTGAACAGCCACTTCCATTCCTGGGCTATTGCTCACATTTCAGATTTGTATTTTGCAAATCAGATGAAACAAGGTGGAACAAATTGCCACTGCCAGTTCCAGATTCTGCAAAGGGGCGGGCAAGTGTTGTATATTATTCTTAAGTCTCTCAGAAGCATCCTGTTCATACAATCATGCTTAAGTCAAGTAATAACCTATAACAAACTAAGTTTTTTTTTTTTTTTTTCCACCATATTTCGGCTTATCAGATTTCAACGCACGCTGAATTTGCCTGGGCCCATGTTGGAGTTACGGTGGGAGTGAAGGGGGCGGGGGTGTCATCTAACTTGTTTGGAGCACAGTATCTCCTGATCCCAGCTCAATCAAGTATCCCTGTAAGCCCTCATAATGTAACAAGGAGCAAGCAGCCACAATCCTAAGACCCCAACACTGAAACAATTGAATGGAATCAAGCCATTTTTAAGTTTAGAACTTACACCTCCACTTTTCCTACTGTGCCGTCAAACTGATGCTGTGGAAGCCAGAAACAGCCCGGACAGTAGTATCTGTCTCAAGATCATCAAAGTTTAACCAAGATATCGATAATCATTTTCTAACCCACAAACCCTCTCGAAAGCACCGAGTATATTGTCTTCTGAACATGTTATTGCTTGCGAGTTTTCCTTGTCATCACCGGGGCGTAGTTAGGTTTCACCTGCTTGTAAAACTAACTGCTACCCCAAATCGCTCACTCCTTCTGCAATCAATTAAATGGTATAGATTATTAAAACCTTGCCCTTTTGTGACTTTTTAGCCTTTTTTTTTAATTGTCATCAGCTTTGTTATATATATATTTTTTTATTATTATTCTTGTTCATTCTAATTTCTCATGTTGCTCCCTTGCATCATCCTGGTGTCTTGTGCTCTTTTGCGCCAGCTCCTGCAAATGCATTGTCCCCAGTGGGATCAATAAAGTTGGCTGAATTGAAAAATGTTTGTGGCGAAGAAGCTGCCGATGTCTGTGATGTATCACGTCCAAATAGGAGGATTAGATAAGAGAGCCGCTCTAATCTGCTGAAACAAGTGAGCGTCTGTGTGTGTTACATGTCCATGGTGACCTAACCTGAGCCCGACGTCAAACTGGCCTCATCCTTGCGCTGTCATAATCACGATTAATAAATAAATAAATAAATAAATAAATAAAAATCCCTGTTAATACGTATCACTCTGCTTGTCTCCGTGTACGCGTTGGAATTGCTATTCACTGTTTTACGTGGAATATTACGACTGTACACACCTGTCCTAAACAGCTTTATCTCAGGCTTCAATACGACATCCAACAGTCGGCGTTGGCGACGGAGTTCCTCCTCGTACACCGATATCGCTTTTTCGAACGCTACGAATATTTCCGCCGCGGCGGCGGTGAGTCGCTCGTTGATGACATTTCTCAAACACTCAACGGCAGACATTTCCACTGCGAAAAGGTACGCGGTCGGTCCCGTCAGTGCATGTCTTCACCGTCCGCTAGCAGAGTCATGTGGGCAGGACCGAGACTGACAGCCATGGCGAGAGGGAGACGACTTCCGGTCGAATTATCCAGCTCATGTTCTCTTTCCATGGCGAGTAGCGCCACCTTCTGCCCGCGACCGTACATTACAGGTTAGAATTATAATTCTTCATTACCGGGTAAGGTAAAAGACAAGTAAATATATGATTAGGCCAAAAAATAGACATATTTACAATACACAATTTTACATAGTGTGCACTTAATTGTTGACAAGGTCTACAAATCTGCCTCTCTGTGTGTTGCAGGGGTAAATCTTCTCACCTGTGTGGGTTCTCATGTGGACCAATAATGCATGCATACATCTGGAATTTTTCCCACTGATGCCTGTTTTTTTGTTTTTTTGTTGTTTTTTTTATCCGTGTGCTTTCTCATTCTCATAAATGTTATATTTTAAAGAGGGTCTTCACTGTTGTGGATACTCTTGCCAATCTCCGACATGGTGGAGTTGTGTACCAGAACCGATGGCTTTGTCAAATCTCTGGTTCTTGAATCTTTATTTGATCAAGAATCACCATGAGAAGCTCCTGTTTTAATTTGGACTCTCATTTACATCAAAATGTGAAAGGTATAAACGTCCTGCTTTTAAGCTGCTTTTGCAATCTGATCTCCCGAGGGAGGTTGTTCCCGAGATTCAGGGCCCTAACAAAGAAGACTGGTCCCTCCGGGTACTCAGCCTAAACCAGGGGACAGCAAATCAGCTGAGTGAAGACAGCTGATTGGCAGGAGCAGGAACACGCCTGATTCCGCTCACCCAATCAACTGCCTGCACTTTGTTGTATCAGGTGCACTCCTGCTTGGTTGGAATGAAAACCTGCACCCACACGGCTCTTTCATGGACCAGTTGCCTACCCCTGCTGTAGACTGAGGAATGGCAAGCAGAGCCTCAGCAGTGGTCCTCAGTTTGCAACCAGGCACATAAGGTGTCAAAGGATCTGAGATGTCGCGGGGTGTGAGTTCAGGGCTTGCTGTACAAGAAACTGATGAACTCTTAACATTAATTCTATACATGAACTTGTAGGTCATGAAGAGATGCTAAAATCTGAGTGATGTGTTGTCTCTTTTTGGTTTTGGTAAAGAGTCTAGCTGCTGCATTTCGTGCAAGCTGTAATTCATGTAAACTGATGACTCGCGCACATATATCATGAACTGCAGTAGAAACACAAGGGAGAGGAGATTAAAGTATGTATGACCACTAATTCTATCTAAATTCCCTTTTAGATAGCGCTCTGCTGAATTTGTCAGATACATAAAATCATACTGGATAACCATGTTAAATTGCTTGCTAAGGCAGAGTTGGTGTGTGACACGTACATTTTTACAGTTTTGGATAACTTTTGGGGTAAAAGAGCTCAAATGCTTAAAAATGTTGGCATTTGTATGTGTTGTGACCAGTGATAATTGTTTCAGTCTTGTCAATACATGGTTGTGCCACCAAGGATTTGAAGACGTAGATGCCTCCAGGTCAGGCGACAGAGCTCTATGCAAGGCTGCTCGGGCTGACCTGAACAAAGAAATTAAGAAAGCCAAGGCGGACAACAGGATGAGAATAGAGTCCCACCTGTCCAGCAATAACTCCCGGGAGGTGTGGCGGGGTATACAACACATCCCTGACTTCAGAGGCAGTGATGTGTCAACCGGAGACCTGAGTGCGCCGCTGGCAGAGGAGCTGAATGGTTTCTTTGCTTGCTTTGAGACAACACAGCAGCACTCATCTGTTCCCCCACCCCCACCAGGATCCTCCCCACTCACTGTACAGGAGCATGATGTCAGACGGGTGCTCCTGACAGTGAACACCAGGGAAGCTGCTGGCCCAGATGGAGTTCCAGGCAAGGTGCTCAGAGCGTGCGCCCACCAGCTCACCCCCACCTTCACCAAGATCTTCAACATCTCCCTGGCCCAGGCAGTCGTCCCGTCCTGCCTGAAATCAGCCACAATCATCCCGGTGCCGAAGAAGTCTCCCGTCACCAGCCTGAAAGATTTCCGTCCAGTGGCTCTCACTCCAGTAATCATGAAGTGCTTTGAGAGACTTGTTCTGCACCACATAAAGGACCACCACCCCCCAGACTTCGACCCATACCAATTTGCATATCGTGCGAACAGATCCACTGAGGACACCATCACCGTAGCTCTACACTCTGCTCTGAACCACCTGGAGCAACAGCAGAGCTACGTCCGGATGCTCTTTGTGGACTACAGTTCTGCCTTTAATAAAATAATCCCGAACATCCTCATCACAAAACTGATCACCATCGGCCTCCCCCCTCTCACATGCGCCTGGATTAAGGACTTTCTTTCAAACCGGCCCCAGTCTGTGAGACTTGGCCCCCACCTGTCCTCCGCCCCTACGCTGAGTACCGGCTCTCCACAGGGCTGTGTGCTGAGCCCC
>CAAKHG010012889.1:14811-27896 GCA_901007715.1 Dactylopterus volitans | reverse complement strand
ACAAACAAACATGTATTTGTCACATAAACACACTCAAACAGAATTCACAGAGGTCTGAGGTGGTTCGGGGGAAGAAAAAGCAATGAAAAAAAAAAAAAAGCGAGTCCACTTGGCCGACGCTCTGTGAGCTGTGTACTCAATCAACCCCCAGCAGCCCCTGGATTCAACCTCGCCGCAGCAGCTCCTCTCAAGCTGCGTCCGCCGTTTTATCGCCGGCCATTTAGCTTTCCTCGAAAAGGATTTCAAAGCCACCCGGAAGATGTCACAAACGGGTTTCTGTATGCATTCAGGGGATTTTGCGTGTCAGACGCGGCATTGTAAATCCATTTGAATATGAATGCACGCTGCATAATTTCAGCCTTGTCCAAAATGCCCAAAATGTGTTCTGACCTGGCCTCGCTTATGAATATGTATGCGCTTCCTGCCACCCGCTCTCGACTGACGGACGTAAAGCGCCGCTTTTGCAACAAAAAAAAAAAAAAAAAAAAGCGCTGATGCGCATCCGCTGATTAATTTAAGCCGGCGAGAACATGTCCGACGTGACGGCGCCGCGGCTCCTCACGTCTGATTTATTTATTTATTTATTTATTTTTGCGAAGTTCGACCACAGCTGACGCGGCGATTCGTGCGGCTGGAGCAGAATTAGAGACAATGCGGCGTGGATAATTGTGTCAGTGTGAAGTTCAGCAGAAGTTTACGGCACATTTCTGCAGCTCTTGTTGTTGTTGTTCTTCTTCTTCTTCTTCTTCTTCGTCTTAATAACGGGACGGCAGAGGAAGTGCCATGGGGCCTGCGGTTCAGGACAACATGACTGCACAGAAGAATGCTCTGCTTTTGCAATAAATATTTCAAATTCATTTTGTGGATTTGGGTTGGAGGCAGAGCAGGGGCTCCTCAACACTGGGTTTTTGGCATTATTTCGGCATTATGGTGCAAACTGTGCCCGCTGTTGTATGCGCGTCCGTGAGTGCTACCACATTGAAAGGTGTTGATGGATGGTCCAATAGGTTCATGCCATTCTCATTTGTAGTTGAAAGAAGTAGCAGCTTACATATCAGGGATGATAAAATCAGCTGTGTATTCTTGGGGTTACAACTTTAAAAAAAAAACAACCTAATAATAATAATAATACATATCATGCACATCTAAAGGTTAGTATTACCCACATTAAGAGGAGCTCATATTTTCCCCGTTAACCCCTCTTGGTATTCAAATATCATCCATCCTGCATAAGACGTAATGTTGCCTCTGAAGTGTAAACATCTCAAAGCTATTTGAAACAAAATACACCTCGTCACTGGTAAATGCATGCTGGATATTAATATTAGTCAGCGTAAATGGTCAAGTTTGTGATTATTTTTTTTTCTTAGTAAAGATGTAAAGGTGACGCATTCGGTATCATCGTTAATGAGAGGGAGATCAAAGCGCTCTCAAAATACTCGCTAAATTGGGAGCAGTTCCTCCAGTTGTAAGACTCAGCTGTCTGTTTTTGCCAGTGTTGCTTGTAGCCTCGCTAACTGGCCAAAGGTGCTGGCAAGATTTTGTTGTGTGTGTGTGTGTGTGTGTGTCCACCTCCAAAGTGGTTGAAATGATGCAGTCGCAGATCAGAATGTCCATGCCGTCAAAAGCAGGAGGAGGACAGCAGGCCGGGAGAGAACAAGGGGTAAAAGCCGCACAGGCGAATGCAGAGATCGCAAACAACGAGAGGGCGAGATCACCAGCGTCTGAAAGAGGTCGCGGAGACAGAGACGAATGAAGCCGCTCCTGCTGCTTCTCCAGAGCTGGTTTCTATCACTTCTGAGGGGTTAAAGTGGCACAAGGCCACAATGTTCAGGTCCCGGCGTGCCCCAGCTCAATTTCACCGCCCTCACCTCCCCTCTATTATCCCCCCCGCCGCGGGACCGCGTGCGTGCGTCTGAGTAATATATGAAAGCGAGCGCGCGGCCCAGGCGTCTGCGGGTTTGTGTATTTGCAATGCATGTGGGAGAGTACGTAGGCTTGTGTGCACGGATATGAGGAGCGCTCGCAGGCGGCAGAAAAAACAGGCACCAAGCAATCGGAGCGCCAGAGTCGTTTGCGGCGCGCCAGTTCACACGTTTCCATAAACTGATCAAAGGGAAAATGGTGACGTAAATAATTTAAGCGGGTTACTTTCTGGTCATTTCGTGATTATGTTACGCGCTCAGGGTGAAGAGAGGACCGTGGTTTGGGTTGGGAAAGGAATACAAAAGCCGGCTCTTAAAACGCTCTCGGGATTCGCCGAAAGGGACCAATAACGCCCGACGGCTCAGCTCGGCTCGGCTCGGCTCTGCTGGAGTACCGAGGTCCGACTCCCGGCTCTGCCAGGGGCCGCGTGGAAGCAATACACTGCTCCTCTGAGTAGGTGGCGCGGCAGCCCCCACCGTCGGCGTGTGAGAGTGAATTTTGTGACCGGGGCTTTGAAAAGTGCTTCATAGATGCAAGGCCGTTTCACTTTTAACTGCGTTTTCAGGTGCCAAACAAAAAGATGGAGGCCCATTTGCCGCTGATGAGGAAGAAGGGGAAGCATAAAGAAGACGGTTTCCATTTGCAGCGTTACTCAAAACACCGGTCTCCATCGACAGGGATCAAACCGTTGTCCTTCAGACCGAGGTCGCGTGTTTGCTTGTCCCATCCACGCCCGCCTCCCCGACTCCGATTTTATCACCGTATTCAAGCTAACTTGTGCTTCCTTGACTCGTCTCTCCTCCCATGACCGAGGAGCCGCTCCGCCTCCGCCAGCCGCCAAGCGAGGAGGCGTCTAAGCGAGCGGGGCAACATTGCTGTACCCTGCCTTTTATCAGGTGGCTTGACAAATGGCACATTAGTGAGTGATGTCCCTCGCGGCTGATGCGTCGGGGGCCAAGGATTTTCCCATTTTGCAGTTTCGGCTGCTCCGTCCTTGCGTCTTGCCGGTCGCATCTCGCTCTCAGATCACGGCTTGGAGGAGTTAAGATGCGAGGAAAATACATGAGTGAGGACACGTCCGCGCAGTGAGACGCCCCCAGACTCCATCTGATTGCCTGCTTTCCTGTGGTCATAATTAGTCTGGCCACTGGGGGGCATCTGCCAATGATGTACTGGAGGTCATTTTTTCTGCTTGTATTATAATGTAGGTGGGAATCTCTTGGCACCTTATGATTCGATTTGGATTTGATTAAGATTCAGAGGGCTGTGATGCACTAACGCAACGATTATCGGTGCATCTTGATGCATCATTTTTTTCCCCTCTTTGTCCATCATCTCATGCTCCAGCTCTCCTACCAGATTTCTTCAGTGATTTCATGACCATCACCTCATGGTGGTGGAGGGGTTTGAGTGTCCTCATGACCCCAGGAGCTATGTTGTCACGGGCAGCAGCCCCCTGGTGGGGTCTCCAATAGCAAATTGGTCTTGGGTGAAGGGTCAGACAAAGAACGGGCCATAAAGACGCATATTGGAAGAAAGACACCAGAGGACCAGTGTGCCCTGCCTGGAGGGTTACCGGGGTCCCACACTGGAGCCAGGCCTGGGGGAGGGGCCTGTCGGCGAGCACCTGGTTTTTGGGCCTTCGGGCATGGGGTCCGGTCAGGTCCGGCCCGAGGCAGAGAAATGGGTCCGTCCTCCAGCAGGCCCACCGCCTGCAGGAGGAACAATATGGGTCTGGTGCAATGTGGATCAAACGGTAGGCCACTGCTGCCCCCGAGACCCGGACCCGGATAAGACAAGACGAGGTTCTGGTCTGGTTCTACAATATCGTATCACCATGTCAGTAAAATATCTTCCAGGTGGGGAGTTGCCTCTCGGCTGCTAAGTTTGCAACATAGCCTGAAAGTCTTGTGTCTTAACCACTGAACACAAACGCAAGTTCTTGGCAGAAAAACGTGCAGTCGAGTTTGTGATTGGCTCCGCCCTTTTCCAAGTAAGATGGAGGCTTTGATGTCGCTGGCCCGATGGTCCTCTGGCAACTACAACCGGGTGTTTCTCTTCCTCCTCTGGGTGAGGTAGTGTATATTAGTAATGTAGTTTCTCATATATGTTGTGTTTCTGACACATTGAACTTCATTAAAAAGCCCGAGTGCCTCCGTCTGCTAGCTTTTACTGCAGAGGGCGCCCCTCGGATTTCACACGCTGCCATCTCGTGTCTCTGTTATGTGCGCGCCATGACCATCCAGGCGCTGCACTTCAGCCTTACACGTTCCCATAGGCAGATCTAGGGTTGTGGCGACTTTGGCTCGAGCTCCGAATGTTTTCCCAAGAGCCCCGGATCTGGGATCTGAAAAAAAAGAGTCCTGTCTGAGTGTAGTATGCAGTACTGGAGTTCACCAGAGAGAGGCAGCATGCGCGGGAAAGCAGCATACTCTAGCCTACCTGTCCTGAAGAAGAAGTGTTTCCCTTCTAGTCTTACTATGATTGCTGCTGCTCTGCTGCTAGCGTCTAGCTAAGAGCAAATGTGAGTCCAGCGCCTTCGTGGCAAATTTAAAACAAATTTAAAAATGGATATCAGAAGCATTTCCAGAAAGCGGGCAAGGACACCAACACCAGCAGCAGCTGCTAAACAGACTGATGTTTCAGGTTTGTGAAGCTTTGACTGGTACGGTTTGCTAGCTGGCTATCAGAAATGTCCATTAATAACAGCAACCGCACTGAAAATGAAAGACCGCAAGATCAATGTCGCGTTACATGATAAGAATAAACACAAGCCAGGATTAGTCTAAAAAATTATAAATTATTAATTAATAAATAAATATTGTAAAAAAAGATTGAATGACGCGCTGCTGGTCTTTGATATCTGCGCTCTGGCTGAGTAAACAAGTGACAAATAGCCATTTAATGTTAATCAGTGGTGGAAGAGTCATTCAGATCCTTGACTCCAGTTAAAGTAGGCCACTAATATGAAAATACAAATCAAGTAAAGTAAAATTATAAGTATCCCCAGCAAAATGGACTTAAAGTATCAAAAGCTGAAGTATTCATTTTGTAGTAAAATGCTCCCTTTCAGTGCTTTACCATTACATCGGATGTTTTTAGGTAAATATTACTGCGTGGAGAGATGTGAACAATTGGAACAGAAAAACTTTGAAGATCACCCGTCACAAGGCTTAATCCCACAAACCGCGAGGGCGAAATAATGGGGGGAGCCGAAGGGATCACAGACGGCGCGGGGGGAGTCGCACGCGATAATGGGACTGAACTGGTTTCGTGGCGTCAGCTGCTCTGATTACTGGTGTCATTGTGGGTATATTTTGATGCATGATTGTGTGTTCACGTGTGTATCAGCAAACGTGGTGCCGAGCAGCCGCCGATGCCGTATGTTGTCGAGTCAGGTGGTGGAGCCCCTCCTCATTGTCACACACACACACACACACACAGAAACACACACACATACACAGCCTTATCAAAACAGATACCTTCTGTGAAGGTGTTTCCACATTATCCATTCGGGCTTTCAGGACTGTTTACCTCCCTGAAGGTTGTTGGTTTACAGCCAAGACAGAGAGAAAAAGCGAGGTGTGTGTGTGTGTGTGTGTGTGTGTGTGTGTGTGTGTGTGTGTGTGTGTGTGTGTGTGTGTGTGTGTGTCCCACAAATGTGAGAGAGCAGCCGAGTGACTTATTCGATGAATCAAGAGGAAGCAGTAGTGTCAAGGTGGATTAGTTTTTTTTCCATATTTATTTCACTGATATCGCTTGGTTTATGCCCTGACACACACACGCACGCACGCACACACACACACACACACAACACGCAGTTACACACCCTAATGCGGAGCCATCACACACCAGCTGCTTGAAACAAAGTCATTCAGAGCTCATGAGCAACATTACAAAACCATCTGCCCCGGATTCAATTATGTTAACATCTTTCCAGTGGAATGGATCAGCTAAAACTGTAAAAGGTGATTTGTTTGGCAACTTTCGGCTAATTTCCTGAGGAAAGGAGGCTCAGTATCAAAAGAAAAAATGCAACTTGGTGTCATTTATGAAAACGCATGTTCGCCCTCACGAAGCGTCGACGCCTGTCCAGTCGGCAGCTGCAGATACCCAAGGATGCGGCAGTGGGAGCTCCTCCCAAGTATGTGTAGATGCCAGCTGTCACAAAATATCCATGGAAAGTTAAAGTAACAGTGGTAAACAATAAGCGCGTATGTAGTGTGTGTTTTTGTTGCATTATTCCCCGCATTATTTCCGACTGATGCGCGCTCAGTAACTGCCGGAAATCACTTTTGTCGTATTTTTGATGAAAACATGCGCTCAGCGGTGAGCTGGCTGAGGAATCGCAATCATTTCCTGGCATCCTTCAAAATAAAACTCATTTTTTTGTCTTTGCTAGATGAGCACATCTATTGTGAAGATGCAGCAACAAAGACACAGTTTTTTTCAGTCTGAACTTACTGCAAATATGAATAAAGGCTCATTGGCCATCTACAAGATCATTGCTTTTACCTTTAAGTCATAATATCCTAAATATATTGTAAATATGCACCAGAGTCCTAACAGTAAGACCACTGACAGGTGAAGTGAGCAACACTGACTGCCTGGTTACCATGGTGCCTGTCAGTGGGTGGGAAAATATTAGGCCGCAAGTGAACATTTTCTCCTCTAAGTTGGTGTGTTAGAAGCAGGGGAAATGGTCAAGCGTGAGGATTTGAGTGACATTGACAAGGGCCAGACTGTGATGGCTGGATGACCGGGTCAGAACATCTTCCAGAACTGCAGCTCCTGTGGGGTGTTCCTGGTCTGCGGCGGTCAGGACCTATCAAAAGTGGTCCAAGGAAGGAAAAGCGGTGAAACTGCGGCAGGGTCATGGGAGGCCAAGGCTCACTGATGCATGTGGGGAGTGAAGGCTGGCCCGTGTGGTCCGATCCACCAGACCAGCTACTGGAGCTCAAATTGCTGAAAAAGTTGCTGCTGGTTCTCATAGAAAGGAGTCAGAACACACAGTCATGGCGGTTTGTTGTGTGTGGGACCAGTCAGGGTGCCCATGCTGACCCCTGCCCACTGCTGGGGGCACCAACAATGGACACGGGAGCATCAGAACTGAACCACGGAGCAACGGAAGAAGGTGGCCTGGTCTGATGGATCAGGTTGTCTTTTCCATTGATTGGCCTTGTGTGTCGCTTGCGGAACACACAGCACCAGGATGCACTATGGGAAGAAGGCGAGCCGGCGGAGGCAGCGTGATGCTTTGGGCAATGTTCTGCTGTCACTAAATTCCAGACGGATTGTTTGACATGCAAACTGGAAAGGTAGATGGTTATTGCTACTGTAAATGCTACTGTAACAATTAAGTTTCTGGGTTGCTCACACACACACACACACGCACGCACGCACATACACAAACACACAGATATTTGCAAGGAAGTCACAGCTAGTTTTTTCAACTAAGCCAAAGAAGACGTACACATCCTGTCAAGAGGCAGAGCTACTTATAGCAGGAGTGAAATTAGTTAAAATGCTGATACCATAAGCCTGTGATGCATGCATTCAAAGTACAGGTAAGTAAGGTTTGTTTAAGTAAACAACTGTAGGCTTTCAGCTGTTCTTGCAGTTAGTTAAAAAAAACATTTTGGCTTAGTGGAGAGACAATTTTCTATTCAAGGGTTCCTGGAACCTGAAAAGTGGTGTCTGCGATGTCACTTGTTTTAAACTTGCACTAGATTCACCCATTTTGCCACATTCCTTGATAATTTTACAGTGCTTTGCAATCTGCACCTTTAATGGCCCTGTGGTTTATCAGCGGTGTCCCTGAAAGTGGACTCTTGCCACGTCTTCGCCACATTTCCCCGACTTTCCCCGCGAGAGCGGACTAAATATTAATCGCCACCACTAACATACAATGTATTTTTCAAAACACTCTCATGTGAAGTTTAGTTGCGGGAGCAACAACACTCGCCTTGTTACGTAACAGCAGCCGAAGGACTCCTGTTAAATTCTGAATGGGGTGTTTAATCAGGTTCTGTGTCTCTTCACTCGGTGGGCAATTATTTAATGATGCAGGCTAATGAGTTAGACTGAATTAATGAGGAGTGACATCAGATAGGATGAAGTGTAAGCCAGTAATGGGCTAGTTAAATAGCAAAGATCACCTGTTGAATTTAAGGGTATTCGCAAACACACGCGCGCATAAGTCATTTTTACACCCGCAGGTGCTCGTGTGCTGCTTGAGAACGTAAAAACGTCAGCTCCCAAACTCCTAATTCATTTCCTCATGAAAAATGCCATGTGTTTCCGCTCCCTCTCGGTCTCAGCGCCATATGCGTTGGTTGTATCAACCAAGGATCCACGAATCCTTTAGGCTGGAGTGAGGAAGCTGAATCAAACAAACAGCCTTGTCTGAATATCCCATGATGCAACACGGCGAGGCGCGGGACCGCATGCATTCTGTTCGTCACTTCCATTCCGTATATGCTGGGACAAGTGCGAGCACATGACAACGCTCAGCTTCTGTCCTCGGGGCCTCCGGCAGCTGGTCATTCCTGCTCGCTTCAGGGTTTTTTGCGCCAACAATTTGCGTGGTGCGGTGGGTAGCACCGTTGCAGGCAGGTTCGCATGGGAGGCTAAGAAGGTCGCAGGTTCGATTCCCAGCCTGGGATCTTTCTGTGTGTAGTTTGCATGCTCTCCCCGTGTCTGCGTGGGTTCTCTCCGGGTACTCCGGCATCCTCCCACCTCCAAAAACATGCTGAGGTTAACTGGCTACTCTAAATTGCCCGTAGGTGTGTGTGTGAGTGGTTGTCTGTCCTTCATGTGGCCCTGTGATGAGCATCGTGCCAGGGGTGTACCCCGCCGCTGGCCCCATGCCAGCTGGGATCGGCTCCAGCACGACTCCGACCCGGTAACCGGAATAAGCGGAAGACGATGAATGAATGAATGAATTTGCGTGGCATCTCATCAGCGGACAGGGACTACAAATATGGCCTACTCAAAGACTTAACTTCTCATACTAAAATCAGTAATCTGCTGGCTTCACCAGCTGTGCATGAGTCAGCCCTAAAAAAGAATTAACCCATCCAACCCCTGTTTGGACAGATCTCCCACTTGCGGGCATGTCAATCAGTCCCAATCTTTTAATCATTTTTCAATCCGATTTTTAAACCCAATCTTAGCGTGACGCGTGGTAGTTGTTTAGTGGGGGGGTGGAATATAGGGGGAAAACAAGCTATTTCCAGTTGCTGTTCCATCAGTGAAAGTGACACTTCAACAAATTGCGCGGAGATTGTGAGACCGAAGTTTCATGTGTCGTCAACGCGCGCGTCCGCAAACAAAAGGAGTGATTGAAAAGATCCTTCAGCCTCTCCTTGAGGACGCCCGCAATCAAAGGAAGGGACGGCGTCGGCGTGGCGCGTCTGTGGGGACAAACGTCACGCTGCCGTCGAGCCTTCTCCGGCTGGAGCGCCTGCGCGGGCGGCGGCCGACCGGCCCTCGCTGGCAAACTTTTTGGACGGGGATCTCGGCAGAAGTCGCGCTCGCCTTCCTCCAGCCAAGGAGCATGAGTCAAGGCGGAGTGTGCTGGCTCCGCCGTTGTTTCAGCGTGGCGCCTCGGCTGAAGCCGGCTCTCGGGCCCGCGAGCTTGTTTGCCCATTAGCATTCAAAGCCGGCGGGGATGTCTCGGCCCTCTCTCGGAGGTGGGCAGCGGCGAACGGGAAGTTCTTAATTGAGCTCTTGTGTCTCTCTCTCTTTCTCTCTTCTCTCTCTCTCTTGCATCAGCACAATAAATGACGGCCCTCGTCTCTCAGACTCATGAGGCGGCCCTGAGCTCTTTCTTTTGTGCCCCGATGATGGATGAACTTGCTCATTCTTACTATCGCGCCGGCTCCTTGTTCACACCGGCGCTGTCGATTGTCTCCGTTGTCGAATCCCAATAAATTTTTTTTTTTCTTCCACTGACAATTTGACTTATTAAGAAAAGATATTCAGACCTGTGTGACTGAAGTTTGGTGATGAGTTCAGCTCATTCGTTTGATTTGCAATCCGGCCAATCGTCCGGGGTCCTGTCGGCCAGGCAGAAGCATCGACATTCATTTGTCCTCAGAGAGAGGATTTGTGCGTGAGTCCGCGTGGGCACTTTTTTTTTTTCATTCTTACTGAAATATTCCAAATCAAGTTCTTTTAGTCGACCGTTTTTTAATGTGACGCGATCTAATCAGGGTTCGAGTGTTTAAATGACCGAAAGCGTTTGGTCAGAAGTGGGCGGGTTCCATCATCACGCGTCTGAAACATGATCTCCTGTCGTCTGTTCAGCTTGGTTATGGCAGCTTTTTGTGTCATTTCTAATCAAACGGCAGCTCAGTAACGCGCTTGCAGGCAGAGGACGCGACGCACGGCCAGCTCCTCCTCACAAAACCAAAAACGTGCACATGAAGGTGCTGCAGCAAAGACTGCTGGGAAAAGAATAAGGCCTATGGAATTTTCCAGCCCAGGATGGAAGCAAAACTTCTGGATGAGGCGCCAGTCACTTACAAATTTGCCTCCAGATTAGGTCATTCCCTGGATTATGCGATTATACGTTTCATGCAGACTTGGAAGGCCGCGCTGAGAGAACGCGGGCAGGAAGCGCTCTGATTGGTCGTTTACATGACAGAGGTCTGTTTTCTTTTTCGGTTTACCAAAAGGTTTATACCACCCTTCTCATTCCAAATGAAATTTCATGCGGTCCGGGCCTGTTCATTCGGAAAATGAGTGTTTATGCGGACAATTTTCATCCAGTTTGGGCATTTAAACCAAATAAAATTGGAATATTTAAGCCAGCTCGTGCTGGAACCGTTGCCGGCCATCATTTCTGTCCAGCTGAACTGCCTGTTGAATGTTAAGTGATGTTTAGTGACGATGTCAATGAGGTTATAAAACCCCAAAAGTGTGTATGTTTACAAGCTGCCATGACCATTTTTTTTGACACAGTGACATTTTGCTTGTTATGACTCTAATTTTTTAATTTCCCCTAAAGCCCGTTAACAGTTGCACTGGAGACTTTCTCTGAAAAACATTTCAAATTTCAATACAACAGTAATTAGTTGTTGTTTTTTGTTTTTTTAACAGCAAATTCATTTTAAAGTTATGATGAACTAAGTTGTTTTGGATTCATTTGATGAATCATATTTTGTATAAAACTAAATTTACGGTCACAATGATAAAAATGAAGTCCAAAATGTTTGTGCTCTAGAAACATAAAGCACTGGGCCAACAAAAGAAAACAAAAAAAATATTATTATTTTTTAGATATGCTAACTTTTGCCAGAATTATTTTTGAAAAACCAACACAATATTTTAAGTAATGTGAATTATCGTGTCTGCCATAATGTTAAGACACGTAAACTTAACGAACTGTTGCTAAAACACATTTGTCTTTATTTTGTGAAACATCAAGTTCTCCTGTTTTTTTTATTTTTGAAAGCATTTTGAATATAGTAATGCCCTAATATTTCAAAATTTACCTTAATTGTCTTTTAGTATGATCGTGTTCCAGCTAAAGTTGAACCCCGCAGCTCATGTTTATTTTCTCAACAACGCACAATTAATGAAACCAACAACACTACATTGTTTTTGCCATATTTCCTTGGGAGCGGCAGTGATGCCGGGACTTTGCCTGCCTCCAATTCTGTGACTACGTGCAGACATATAAATGTGTGGCGCGCGTGCAATCTGATAACTCATCCGTGCGGACTTGCATCACTTCATTGTCCAAATGCACTCACTCGCCACTTTATTAGGTACGCCTGCTCAACTGCAGCATAACGCAAATGTCTCATCAGCCAATCGCATGGCAGCAACTCAGTGCGTACAAGACATGTAGACGCGGTCAAAGGGATCTGCTGGAGTTCAGACCAGCATCAGGATGGAGAAGAAAGGTGTGTCTGAAGGCATGGTTCTGGCTGAAGTGTCCCAGCAGCTGCTGATCTACTGGGGTTCTCACACACAACCATCTCTAGGGTTTACAGAGGATGGTCCCACAAAGAGGAGATACCCAGTGATGCTCAGTTCTCAGGGAGGAGATGCCTTGTTGATGCCAGAGGTCAGAGGTCAGAGGAGAATGGCCAGACTGATGAGAAAGGCAACAGTAACTCGATGAACCGTCGTTACAGCCGAGGTCTGCAGGGGAGCATCTCTGAACCCACAACACGTCCAACCTTAAAGCAGATGGGCTCCAGCAGCAGAGGCCTTTTATTAGGTAGTGAAAACCAAATAAAGTGGTTGGAGAGTGAATAGCCTCTGTTTGCTCTGAGCATCAATAAGCCCATGCGGTTCTAGGCAAAGTCATAAAGAGCTCTATTTGCATTGAATAATATTTTGCGTGTCCATAAATCCAGCTATTGGCAAAGATCTAAAAAGGCTGCAGCGTAAAACTGTTATGGTTAAAAATAAGAAACTAAACACAAATTCACCGCCATAAATGGCAAACGTTTGCGTCCAGCGTTGACGCGTGCAGGTGATAAATCCAGCCATTAGCCAGTGTCACGTCCCAAGCATAGCTGCGTCCCAGACGGCTCCGGCAGCAGTGAAGCCCAAACGCATCCGACATCGACCCCGGCTCGCTTAAGTCGCATCCGTCGTCTCAGGGCGTGATTTTTGGCCGAGCCGCCAATAATAACGGCGACAACATTATCGACGCGTGGAAGCGGCATCGGCGGGTGAAGTTTAGCCACAGACTGTGTGATGGAAGCGGCGTCTGACTTCTTTTATTCTCTTTTTTTTTTCTATTTTTTTTTTTTTTTTCTGGGTTTGAGTCAAGTGCTTTAAATTGAATTGAGCCTTCGGGGCAGAGATTGAGATGTATCCAGAATTTTAATGCTCCCTTTTCGATTGTTTAGTTTGGGGAGAGCTGCCAGGTTGGGCTGGATCTGTCTCTCAGTCACTCTCTGTCTCTGCCTCTCTTGTTACCAGCCTTTTCTCTGTCTTCCTGTCTTATCCTCCCTCCTCGGCAACTCTCCTTTTTTTTTTTTCCCACGCGTTTTTCTCCTTCTATTTGGCTGAGACACATTTACACACACTCTGACCGGTTTCTGTGTGTGTGTGTGTGTGCGTGTGTGTGTGTGTGTGCGCACGCGTATGTGTGCGCGCATGTACATTGCATTGCATCTACATTTTCAAAATCA
>CAAKHG010012888.1:2150-17473 GCA_901007715.1 Dactylopterus volitans | reverse complement strand
GTTGCCACGACAACGCAGTCTCAGGAGGAAGCTGCCCAACCCGACACTGTGACCCCACCCTGCGCCCCCACACCCACACACACACACACACACACACAGGATCATTCAGCTGTAACCACGAGTAGTGTCTGCCACATATTACCAAAGGGTTCTCTTACTTGTTTGACCCATTTTTTGGATAGGCTGCAATCTGCTTAGCTATGAACGTGTGCGCGCGCACACACACACACACACACATGCAAATATACACGCCCCTAGGGTCTGGGGTTTCTCTCAGTAATCCCTCCATCACAGCCAGCTATGGCAGGAGACAGGCTAAGCTGAAGGCGACAGCGGTCACACAAGGTGAAAGCTATTTGGTATGTTTCTCACTCTGTGATATTGCCTTATGGAATATGTTGCTAGGACAACTGTCTTTTGCATAATTATGGGTCACAGTGAGCGTTGTCTCCTTGGTAACATCTGGCAACACGTCCCCAGGACCCACAAGCTGACGATTAATGACGTGAAGCCTTCGGATGCAGGAGATTATACCTTTGTACCTGATGGCTATGCACTCTCTCTGTCAGCAAAACTCAACTTCCTGGGTGAGAACGATACTGAAACCACAATGTGAAGCATTTGATTGGTTTCCTGAATATTAGCCAGTGATTTAGATTCTTTTTTTCTCTTTCATAGAAATCAAGATTGACTATGTTCCCCGACAAGGTAAGTATGGATGAAATATTTTTTTTTTTTGCTATTTATAGCAATTTCCATCCCCATTGCATGACAGTTAATATTTGATGAATGACTTTCAAAACTCACATCCCCTGCCTGAAATCAGCTTCACCTTCACTGTTTCAGAAAGTTGATTTTAATAGGAAACAGTAATTTTTCATCAAATAAAGTTGTGCATTCGCTTCATCGTCAGAACTCTAATTATCTGAACGTTTTGATCTCGCCTGAGGAATTTTGTGTCACTGTTGTGCCTCCTTAGATCACTACCTTTACTGTTGCGGTAATGCTTTATCACAAATATCATATGTGAAATATTGCATTTAAAATGTGACACTGCATTTAAAAAAGCAGCGTTTACTGTACTTTCTGGATAAATGTCTCAAATCTAGTTTACCTGTTTTCACCTGTGGCCATATGTAACAGTGATGTCAAGATGCACCAAGACACTCTAGAGAACATTTTTATAAACTATGCCATTGCTGGTTAGCAAAAACAACATTTAAACTCCTACCTGCTTTAAAGAGTTAAACCTATTATGAAATAAGTTAATACTGATGTGTCTGTATGACTTGCATCAGCTAACTAGATTAGACTTCATGCGGAGAAACACTACTGCTTTTGTTCACAGGGGCCACCAAAATGAAAACATAACGAAAGATGACTATAATACAAGTATATTGATGAATTCAGAGATGCCCCCCCAGTTTTTTTTTTCTAGTTCCTAAAATCCACCCAGCAGCATGATTCTCCATCAAATACAAATGCTAAACGTCATTTCAGTTTTCCAATCTGAACAGCATTCAAGCTTAGAAATGACCAAATTCAAGATGTTTATATCCAGTGGAAGCAATGATGTCAACCTAAAAAGCTTTTATTCCCCCCCTGACTTTGGCTGACAGATCCTCCCAAAATCCACCTTGACACCAGCGGCAGTGACAGCAAGAACACCATCATCGTGGTGGCTGGAAACAAACTGCGCCTCGACGTGGAGATCACGGGAGATCCGGCCCCGACTGTATGCTGGATGAAAGGAGACAAAGTGAGAGGACGGGATTCTCGCCATTCGCCCTCGGACACTTTGTACATCAATCAGAGCATCCAGCTGTTGCTCAGTGAAAAAGCACAACAGAGGAGTGAAGCATGAACCGGAGTGGGAAGGTTGAATCACCTGCCGCTCTGGCGTCAGTGTGACAGCGTCCTCCTTAACAGTCGTCTTTGTTCTGCCTGTCTATGTCGTGGGCTGTGTGGTAGGTGGTGAGTGAGGCTGAGGGAAGGGTCCGCGTGGAGACCAGAAAGACCCTGAGCAGCTTTGTCATCGAGGGGGCGGAGAAAGAGGACGAGGGCGATTACAACATCACCGTTATCAACCCTGCTGGAGAGGACAAAGCCCAACTCTTTGTCAAGATCGTGGGTCAGTGGCTTTTTCTCACTTTTGCCTTTTTCCCATTCGGTTTTTGGCTGGATGAAAGCTCAACCATGTTTTAAAAACATATATCAGCAATTTAAAAAAAAAAAAAAAAAAAAAAAAGGCCTTATGTAGTGCCTTAGTGATGGTTGCCTTAGGGGGATACTTAGGGGGATAATAAATGCATGGACACACAGCGGCATCATGCATGTTTTGCGCTCACCTGTGAAAGTCCTCTGTGAAAAAATAGGTAGAATGTAACGATTTCAATACAAAATTATGCGTGGATTATTTTAATAAATTACGGAATTTCAACAATGCGAACGGGTTTTAAGAAAGTTCATCAATAAAGAATAGAAATAAAGAAAATATTGACTCGGCTACATCATTAAAATAAAAACCTTTAGCCTACAGCTCGATAATCTGTCACTTTGATTCATCTTAAAGGGGAGCCATCATCATGATGTCAGTGAAAGCGAACGTGATAGGAACTGAATTCAGTTTTACGTGGAAATTGGGCAGACTGGGCCAGCATAAGAAAAAATAGCGTTGTGCCTCTCTCATGAAAAGTGTAAGTCCGAGCAACTGGTGTTGCGATCTTGCTGTGGAGGCGCTGATCAAAGTCACATGGCATCGTTCTTGTGACATCACATGGGGGCGGGTAGTCGGGACCAAACTGACACCAAAAAGCAAGAGATTAGAAAAATGTCATCAAAACACTGTGTTTATTTTGGTACACCATTACATCATGCATGCATTTATACAGCAGACATGTATAGAGCCTTCATACTTATACTGTACATACTGTATATATACATATATAAATATACATATATTTGTGTATTTGCTGTATTTAGATATGTGTATATAGTCTATTCATGTCTACTGTATACATTTATGCATGATGTAATGTCGTACCAGAATAAACACAGTATTCCTTGTGTGTGTGTTATAAAGGAATATAAAATTATTAGACATAACCTTTTCTTTTCAGTTAGTGCTCATCTTTATGTTTTCTGATGTTGTTTTCTGATGTCCTCCTTTTTCCATGTATCCTCTCGTTTCACGTTTGCCTCCTTCTATTTCAAACTGTAACCTGCCTCTCCAGATGTGCCCAACCCTCCTGAGAACGTCAAATGCATGTCAGTTGGCGAGGACTGTGCCACGATCACATGGGACCCTCCTGCGTTTGACGGCGGTGTGCCCATTAAAGGTACCCCTGCAACGCGCAGGATCTAATGTTCACATCTGATGTCTCCCTCCCTGGAGAGCGTTGTGCCTCATCACATCTCACTGTTGTTGTTTTTTTTTTTGTTTTGTTTTTTATTAAACTCTTTTCCGAAGGATTCTGAGCCATTTTCACCAATTCTGTGTTTGTTGATGTGGCCTCCGCCAGGCTACCTGATGGAGAGGAAGAAGGTGGGCTCGTCCAGGTGGACCAAACTCAACTTTGACGTATACGAGGCCACCACATACGAGGCTAAGAAGATGATAGAAGGTGTCCTTTATGAGATGAGAGTGTTCGCAGTCAACGGCATCGGCATCTCTCAGCCCAGTGCAAGCTCAAAGCCCTTCATGCCCATTGGTGCGTTGCCATTAGTTATTAGCAGAACGGCTAATTAGCAGAGGCTTTTCACACAATGCTCACTTTGAGGCAGCTTAACCTACCTCCCATCCCATTTATACTGGGTATTAATGTACTAATTAGCTCCTGTCTCTCGTAGCCCCCACCGGTGAGCCCACTCGTCTCACGGTGGATGATGTGACAGACACTACCTGTGCACTCAAGTGGCGTCCTCCTGAGAAAATCGGAGCAGGCGGCGTTGACGGTTACATCATTGAGTACTGCAAAGAAGGAAGTAAATATACACCGCATTTTTTTTTTTAATCAGTTTTTTTTTAACTAATGCCACTGTTAGCAGGCCTTTACCAACACACAGCACATTTGTTTAAATGCAATTATTAACCAATTAACAACAATAATAATATATTATATATAATTGTATGATTAAGTAAAGTAAATATAGGGCTACTACCAGCAGATAGTCTAATTGTATAGAGAAAACAGGGGCGAAAAATACAGCTTAAATGAGGGATGAGAACCACCAAAGGTCTCGCACAAACATCACAATGCAAGAATCACCACATTATAGTATTAATTTACAGACTATTACCTTACCTTTCAGTTGCAATTGATGTTTTAACATATTTTATCTAATAAAGTCTTTTCATCTCACTTCACTCAGTCATTTTCCAGGCAGACACACCAACTAACTCTTGCATGAACGAGTCACAAATGTTGCATTCATCTGTTTAATGTGCGCAATGAAATATTAGTACTTGGCAATACTACACTGAATTGATCCCCCCCGCCTCGGAAAAATGAATATATTGTTTAAGCCCTGCAACCATCATTGTGTGACAATATCAAGTTGCGGTTTATTGAGGACTTATAGTCAGGACACGTTGCTCTGTCAACAAGAAATGAACAATGCCAAATTGTCAAAAAAAATTCAAGACCACCTCTTTGCTTATTTGTCCTTCTTTCACCAACACTTGTCGTGCCCAAGGTGACCAGTGGGTGCAGGCCAATGAGGAGCCAGTGGACAGGAACCAGTACAGGGTGAAGGGTCTGCCGGTGGGAGAGAAGATGCTGTTCAGAGTGGTGGCTGTCAACATTGCTGGGCGCAGCCCCCCCGCCACGCTCTCCCAGGCCGTTACCATCAGGGAGATCGTGGGTCAGCGATGCGACTTAAATGTGTCATTTTAAGCTGAAACTCAACAGCTCGTGTTCAGGCTATATTTGATTCGTTAGATATTGAAAATCCCAGCTTGTGTGCACCTCTCAGTAACCCAGTTTCTCAGCTCCTCACTGTGAAAAAAAACCCAAAAAAAAACCATCATCTGATTTTCAACTTGCCGTTGTAAAATTACTGTCAAGATGATCTCTCATACGCTGGATCTATTGCAAGGGGAAATGATTCCACCGCCCAGTCTCACGTCTCAATCATTTATGTTTCTGGTACATGGGAACATGCGTGATGCAAATTTGGGGTATCTACAATCCCCCACACCTCCCACTCTTTCCCAGCATGGACTGAGTTTCTTCCTGCTATGTCTCCTGTGTATCCACCCCTCAGAGCATCCAAAGATCCGCCTGCCTCGCCAGCTGAGAAACAAACTCATCAGGGTTGTGGGCGAGAAAGTGAACTTTGTCATCCCCTTCCAGGTTAGTCCAAGTCTGGTTTTAATAGCTCTTTAAAATTTTAACAATAAAAATTTACATTAAGCTTTTTAAAAAAAAAAAAAAAAATGTACCACTGAAATAAATGAATGCTTTGCCATTGCCATCGCCAACCTTTCTTTGCTTTGATAGCTCCATCACCATGGCAACCAAGCTTTGTTAGACAGTACAATGTCATATACTGATGTCATGCAGTTGAAACATTTAAGTTTTCTGCTTTTTAAAAATATTTTTTATAAATGCCCTTTCACATCGAACTTGTACCAACTAACGCTCAGACTCTTGAAACATTTAAAACCCGAGGTTTATTTGAAGAGTGAAGAAACTAGTTAAGATGAAAGCATAAGATGCGCCATGAACCGCATAAAATGGGTCACTGTGGTAAAAGAAGAGGGTAAAAGTGAATCCTGGAGTGGTTTATTTGAAGTAAAAACTCAACTGGACCAAACAGACGGGCAGGGGATGTCAGATTTAGAGCTGCTGGTAGCCCATTTGAATATATGATCTCCTATAGTTTGTGTGCTCAAATGCACAAAGCTTGTACTTTGATCAAGAGCTCAAAGGGCATATGGAGCATTACAGCATTTGACAGACATGTGCAAATAATGACATAAGTAGCAAAGGGGAAGGGCAGAGTTGGGAACAAAAATAGCGAAGAAAAAGTGAGCTGTAGCTCTGCTTGCTTTTGAAGAAGCAGATGAAAAGTCTAAAACAGAGGAGTCACGTTCTCCTGGGAGAGGAAAGAGCACCCACACTTCTGTCGTTTAATCAAAAAGGTGGACAAAGTGTGCTTAAATGGCTGTTTTCACAATCAAGCTGGAATAGCAGTGCATCTCCTGTCAACAGAAAAACAGGTGCAGAAACTCACAAGTGACAATCATGGCTGACACCGATAAACCTTTTGTACACTTCAGTCATTTCCTTTGGCAGACAGACTGTCCTAAAAACCGAGACGTTTCATGTGCTTTTGAAATTTATGTATTAAAAGATCAATATTTGGCATGCGTTTATTGATACAATTTCGCCACACAAATTATAGCGATGCTGTAGTGCAAACCCCCTCCTCCCCCTTAATTGTATGTTATGTGGTTGCTATCCCATGGATTTCATGAAGGAACCTTCCCCTTTTCTGACCCTTTGATGACTCTAACTGCAGGGTAAACCGCGACCTGTGGTGACTTGGTTCAAAGATGGCGTGCCTCTGGAGGACAAAACAGTGGGAACTCGTACTAGTGAAGTGGACACCATCCTCTTCATCCGCTCCACCGAAAGAGGCCACACCGGAAAGTACAGGCTCTCTGTTCAGATTGAGAACATGTCGGACAGCGCTGACATTCACATTCAGGTTGTAGGTCAGTTCCATCCTGGCACCTACCGATGCGTAACACACACACACACACACACACACGCACACACACACACACACACACACACACACACACTGTTACATGTTCTCTCATGGAGATTAGAACGCCGCGCGCGGTGCGTATATCACAAGGTGCACAGTTAATAACCTGTTTTGGAGGCAGATGATGGCTCGAGCCCAAATCTGCGACATGTCAAGAGTTTTTCTTTCACATTTGATGATAATTCCTAATTTCATACTCGTGGAGGATCTGTGACTCAAAGTAGCAAATCATCAAAGCGTTGATTCCTCTCTCTCCGGCGTAATCCCGGCTCCTGCACTGCCACTGTGGCCGCCAGCTCATTCCTCATCTTCCCGGGTCAGAGTGCCTGGTGGATTATTTGGCAGCGGCTCCGTTGGGATCATTTGCACGTATAGACTGGGATTAGGTTTGGATTTTGAGGGCTACTCTGTCACTTCCTCCACGGTGAAAGTTGAGCTAATGAGAAGCTGATCACCCCCCGCCCCCCCCACCCCACAACTTCCCACAGCTGATCTGTCACCGCACGGTTTCAGCAGGAGACAGCACAGGAAGGATTAATGGGCAAAAACAGTAGCGCTGCTCACTGTTTGCACTGTACTCCTCAGAGAATGTGCAGAGCAAGATTAACGACAAATGCATCACTGTGTTGTACAGTATTTCTGTGCTGCACTTTGTATCACCGGGCCACACAGAGGGATCAATGACAAACAGTCTGCCTTATTCTGCTCTGTAATCCAGGCAGGCAGACTATTTCTTACTTTGAGTGTTCTTTTCCACCAGTGCCTTTTTTTTTCTTCTTCTTCCAAGCAATGAATGTAGCCTTTCCTTTAACCTTTTGTATTTTACTCTGCTACTCTGACAAATCTCTACTGACTTCTCCCTCTTCAAGGGACTCCGTGTATCAGCCTCTTTGATCATGCTACGTGCCAACAGGCCAGGCAGGGAACACAGTTTATGAACTCAACCAGCTACTTTTTCCTTACACTTACATGTCGTTTCCTGCTCGCACAAAATCCATTTCGACTTTGTCTTCACCCAAAAACTTGGCAGACAAGCCCGGTCCCCCCATTGCGGTGCTCGTCACGGACGTCTGGGGTTTTAATGCCGCCCTGGAGTGGAAGCCACCCAAAGACGATGGCAACTCCGAGATTACCGGTTACACTATTCAGAAGGCCGACATGAAGACCAAGGTACGCATGGGAGGGAGCGTGTACGGGAGAGAATCAGGTGATGGCAGCTTCACTGGAAACAAAAAATAGTAGTGACTTATTTCTCTTTTTCTCCACAAGTTGATTACAATATTACGCTTTTTAAAAAGCTGTCAACTTCTCACATTAGCCGGGAAACTGAGAATTTAAACACATCATTTATCCAAGCTCATTTGACAGTAAACGTTGTTAAACAGTGCTTGGCGATTGATTTTAAAATTTAACTAATTAATCGCGGAATTTGCCGTGATTAATTGGGATTAATCACTGTTTTTGTTTGCCAGGCTGAAGCTCGTAATAATGGATATTTAAGTGTATTTAAATGTTTAAATTCAAATGATTTCTCTGTCCATTAGCTTCTGCTATATTGACTATCCAGTGAGCCGAAGCTCTACTTCTGCCTCACAGGTCCCATCAGTCCTCCAGGAGTTACCACAGTCCTTGGATGTAGCCTGCCGTGGCCCCGTAGCCAAAGTTTCAGAAGGGTGTTTTGTTTTGAGGTGACATGTCAATGAGGTTTTACTTCTGTGATGGTTAAATTCGGATTTGCAAACTGAGCAGAGTACTTTAATTGTAGCTGAAGAACTGTTGGGCAACTTTTAAAAGTTAAACTTTCCGCCTAAAACTCCCAAATTGTCCGTATCCATCCTCTGCCAGAATGGTTCGGTGTGGGATATTACATCATCGGCCACAGGCCGTTTCTTCATCTTCTTCTTCTGTTTTTTTTTTTTGTTTTGTTGTTTGTCTGTTGGTCATCATAGGCCAACACCACAGGAAGTAGATTAACCACCACTGCGTCCTCTATCGCCTAATGATTGTTTTTAGCAGCGATAATTGCGGGGCTTTGTTTCAAAAACGAATGCGTTGATTTTGACAGCACTATTGTCAAATCGCTTTAAATGATTCCATTGTTGGCGGTTGCTGTGCTCCATTACTCGAGTGACAGCATCAGTATATCTGTTACTGTGAAGCAATGGCACTTTTCTTCACAAATTTCTTGTCACTTGGTGGTTTTCCGACTATTTCAACTATTACAAATATCGTTTATCAACATGGAGAAAACCAAGTGAGGCACTTTCCAATTAAGACGTGGGAATATGCCGATATCGTCCGTGTGTCAGGAACAGTAGGGGTGGGCGAACTGAGCCCAAAATATTGATACTACAGATACTTGATAGTCCTTTTGGGGATCGATTCCAACATAATTTGAATCTATACTAAGGGATCGGTTTCTGTTTCTCGCTTCTACATTGAATTTGACATTGATATTTGTATTTCATCAAAAGTCGAGCTGTGTAAAAATGTTCAGTTCTGACTGCGATCATGTCCATTTGTACTACATTTTACATGTTTTTCCAAGCAAGTAAAGAGATACATCCTGGAGGTTCACAATGAAGTTAGAATTCGTGTTTCAGCTCAGCCTACTAGTTTATCTGGAAATTTTTATGAAAGTATATCTAAATGTGTTATTAATTTGAACTGCGCACTAAGCAGGAAGATAGCTGCTAATGGGTATATCATTCATTTTGCAAGTATTCCATTTTTTTTCGGTTTTTGATTTCAAGGTTAAGAATCATTCTTCTAACTCAAGGAAGACAGATTGTGTTTTTGCTTAATTTTTGGATTATTTCTAAATAATTACGCACCTTCATTTTAAACTCATAAAATCTATCATATCTTTGTCTTTAAAAAAGCCCGCCCTGTTTTCCAATACTTTCGGTGTACAGTCAGCTCTATGCATTGTTAACAAACCAAGTAGCAGTTAGCAAATATGTCGGGGCGTCACAGTGTGGAAGGAAGTATGCATAGCTTCACGTAAATGGGAATATCAGTGGAATACTCGTTCTCATTGGTTGTGTAATCAGCTTAGTCAGAATATTGTCTTTTTCCTAAGGCTGTAAACTATTTTTGTTCTAGTTAAAACTGCAAAAAAAACAAACAAACAAACAAATAACAAAACAAGGCTGTAACTTTCCATATGGCGAAACTGTAGCAAACCACATAGATTAGCTGGGCTAGCGAGGGTTTTGCATCTCATTGCACCATAAAGACGGTTCTGGCACTGTCACCTGGATAGATCCGACCAAAGTGTGGACCACATTTCTGGAGCAGAAAGACTTTTTCCCCAACATACATCAGCTTTGAGCTTTGTCACAAAACTGCAAAGACTCCCTATACCGTCATGCACATTACGTTGTATGGATGAACAGGAAGCTGGACTAGAAGATCATGGACGCTGGGAGAGAGGAGATTCTTCAGCTTATATAGATCTTGCCATCATCTCTAAGCCTCTTTGAGCTCTCTGCTTTCTCTTCTCCTCTTGCCTCCCTCACATCAGGAGTGGTTCACGGTGTATGAGCACAACCGCAGGCCCAGCTGCACTGTGTCTGACCTGGTCATGGGGAATGAGTATTCCTTTCGAGTGTTCAGCGAAAACATCTGTGGCCTCAGCGACGAGCCTGGCATCAGCAAGAACACCGCGGCCATTACCAAAACAGGTAATGAAATCCCGACGGCGCACCGAGCACTATAACGCGATAATATTGCCTTTTGCAAAGGAACGGCTAATGCAGGCTGAGCTGTGGGCTACTTTGCATTCAGTTAAAATATAAACTGTCTAATCACTGGCGCGATAATGAAAAGAGGAAGCAAAAGAGCGAATAGCATGACAGTTACTTGCGGCTAATTGTCGATTGTGATTAATTACTTGAAAATATTTTAAAGGAAAATTCAATTAAAGTGATTATGCTAAACAGAAATATTCTCCAAAAGTGTTATATAATGTTTAATACTGGCCGTGGATTATGAAAGCAAGCAGGCTGGGAAATTAACACCTGCTATCAGCCATGTTTTGTTATATTAGTTGCACATTTGGCAGCCGACCAGCCGATCTCTTTTGTGCTCCAAACAACAGGCTGGCCTATGAAGTGGTGAGGATTGTTGATCATAGTACCCACTTGACCTGAACTGATAGTTCAAATGGAAATTGGAACAATTTGCTAGTTTAGCAGGTATGGATATTGAAGACATTTCAAAGCAGCCTAAAGTGGTTTTAGAAGTGTAACAATAAACAGCCAAATTGTTTCACCTTGCTTTATTCCTCAAACATCAGCAGGGTGCCGTGTGAAGCAGCTTCCACCTACTGTATAGTGTCTATCGATCTGTATATGTGAATGGTTATCACTGTCGATATTGAGAATAGAAAATAATAACACAGTCCTTTTTTGAAAAACAGACGGTCTTCAAATCACAATATATGTTTGTTTGTTTTTTTTTGTTATACATGAGCATGTTTCCTTTGTACCCTCCATTACAAATCAGTGTTGATAATAGTTTAGTTGGGTTATAGTGGTTTACCCACAGAAGCACTTGGTTTTGGTTGAAATCAACACTTTGGTTAATATTAGAGGACAATAATGTTTTTCAAAACTATGTCTTGACCCGTGGTCAAAAATGAACGAAGGCTTCCAACATCTGGCATCAGGAGATGAACAACAGTTTGTATGACCTGACCCAACCTCCATGTATGGATTTTTCCACTACATATAGAGCACATTGAAAAACTTGCCTCAAAGCTGGCAGAAACCCAACATGGAATTTATTTGCTCAGAAAGCCTTTTAGACAAAGTTCTCCCGTTACCACATACTGTACACACCTCATCTGATTCCTTGCTTTCGCCTAGTCATAATTACTATGGCCATTAGATGGCTTCTGTCATATTAACACTGAAATAGTTTGTTTTCACTGCTTGCATTTATAACATCTGGTCATTTTTCTTCTCAGTTTCCTTATTACATGTTACTTACAAACTACCATTACTCTAGAGAAATATAAATGATCTTAAAGGAAAAAAATACAATAACACATTCAACTAATTCAATAATTCAACTCATCAGTCAGTAAAAAGGTTGAGTGAGAGTCTATAAATTTAGCTATTCTACCATCCGCAGATCAGCCTCAGACTTCATCTTAATGCAAACTTGCTGATTTATGCATGATGATCCACAGAGGACTTGTGTTATGATGTTTTCATTTTTTGTGAATTTGCTATGATGCTCAAGCTGGTTTGGATCTTGCTGTGTGTATGCTCTCAAAGTAAGAAATTAATTGAGATATCTAATTCCTCTCTCACCACTTGTCCAGATTTGGACTATAACCGTCCACCCTTCATGGAGAAGGACAAGAACACTTCCCCCAAGTTTACGGCGCCTCTTGTGGACAGAAGTGTGGTTGCAGGTTACACCACTGCCATCAGCTGTGCTGTCCGCGGCCACCCAAAGGTATTTTTAGCTTTGCAGTCAAAGAACATGTCAGTGAATTTATCTCTTTGTGAATTAGCTCACTGGTTAGGCCTTTAATTGCAATTTAATTTTGAACTTTGAGAAAATATTTGACGCACGATATTCTCATCACATTTGTTAATATAATTAGCTAATTAACATACAAATGACCAAGCAATCAGGTTTTAGCGCAGATTCAGGACATGTTATCAAACAATATTTTAACATTTGCATATGGGGATTTAATGTACTCGTAAACCTCTACAGTTGCGTTCACTATCACAACATTCTCAGCTATGCTAGTTTTTCAGCACTTTGAGACAAGGGGAGAGATTTCAGCAATTAAAGCCTGATTTTGACAATGTCCGCGCTTTTAGTAAATGTCAGTGTGGTCAAGAGGTTTTTTTCTCCAAAATAAATCAGAAGTCAGCATGTAATTTCTTATCTTATAAAAGAATTGTCTTCCATGCCTGCAGACCCCCATGGTTTTCCACATTTCAATGTGTCATACTCTATTTCAACCACCAACTGCGACTGTATAGAGATTGCCTTTCTGAAGTTATTGTGATAAGAGAGAGAGAAATGTTTGACTGTCGCACAACGTAAGCACGTCCCAGCATGTCTCTTCTGTGTCTTGTATCGTGCATGAAAATAAACTACACAAACTACATCACCACAGTGCCACCCATCCTGCTAACACTTACCACTGCACTACATCTTTGTAGGTGTGTGTGTGTGTGTGTGTGTGTGTGTGTGTGTGTGTGTGTGTGTATATATATATATATATATATATATATATATATATATATATATATATATATATATATATATATATATATATATATATATATATATATATATATATATATATATAAATAAAAGGGAGAGAGAGAGAGAGAGAGAGAGACAGAGAGAGAGAATGCTTTTTCTGTTAGGAGAGAGAGTGTTCATGTGTGACTGTCGAGCAGTTAGAGTGGCGCTATCGGAGTATTTTAATGCTTTCGCAGCAGAAATGTATTTTTCCACTATTTTCTGATGCTAAAACAAGAGGCGGAGATCTTTCAACACACTTCTTTGCTTTTCATCCCATCGTTCAGTAAAGATTTGTCAAACCGAAATGTTGACCCAATTTCACATCCTTTCCTTCCCTCCTCGCTCTGTTGCCCCCACTTCTCCCTCCATCTCCCTCTTCCAACACACTGATCCAAAGCCAAAGATCATTTGGATGAAGAACAATATGATCATTGGTGAGGATCCCAAGTTCTTGATGCAGAACAACCAAGGCGTGCTGACTCTGAATATCCGCAAGCCAAGCCTATTTGATGGGGGCAGATACTCCTGCAAGGCCGTCAACGACCTCGGGGAAGACCAGGTGGAGTGCAGGCTGGAGGTTCGAGGTATGCGGCGTAAACTTTCAAATGCCGTTGCAAAGTTGCGAGAGGAGAAGCGCCTAGGTCAGGACAGGACTCGCTCGAAAAGTCTGACAAAGCTCCATTTCCTCGTTCCCCTTTTGACTGATCTCTTGTTGTGAAATTCTTGGTACTTGCCCTAAATACAAATCACCTTATTGTATTTGTCAGCTAAAGTTTGACTCTGAGTGCTTTAGTTTCTTTAAACGGGAACATCCGCTGGCCTCTCACGCCGATTTACATGTCTCTCCTTCTCTCTAGCTGCACAAGAAAAAGAGGAGACGGCGAAGAAATGAGCGACAGCACGAAACAGCGGAGGATACAGTCGAACAGGAGTAGTAATGGATTATGTATAACGGGATAGTCATGAATAAATATGATTAGAATAGATCACCCGTGAGGCGCTAAAGCCAATCCCAACCCCCCCATATGCTTGCCTATCACTGCCGCTATGACGAATGCCACATTAGTAATATGCCATAAATTCTTTGAGCAAGCTGCCACCTTGTCTCATACCGACTGAGGGAAGCCGCAGAGTGGAGTAGTCACACTGCCCTGCTGTGACCACACGCAGATGGAGCCTTCTTATCTGTGAAGTGGACCTGTCACTGAGCACACTTATAAAACAGCCTTTCATCCATTACGGCTCCCCGTGTTGTCTGTTTTGTGTCGTGGACGTTTTTATAGGTTGGGATGAATTTATGACCGTGATGCAGTTGTAGTGCTGGAACCAGAACGGTGTGACCGAGCGGCAGCACACCTTCACGGGCCCGGCCATGGTGTTAGGTGTGCGCGCGCGTGCGCGCGCGTGTGTGTGTGTGTGTGTGTGTGTGTGTGTGGCATGCGTGTGAGCCCTGTCGACCCTGCGATGGTTGAATGGAGGGATCACTATTCAGCCAAGCGTGGCCGACATCATAGAGCCACCAGGATTAAATGGGGCTCTAAGACAGATATGGACTTTCTGCACACACACACACGCACGCACACGCACGCACGCGCGCACACATTCACTTACACAGACTTCCGAGGCCATTCATTGACATGATGCATTCCATAGGCCAGCCAACCCCAATTTGCAGCATATGCAGGCCAGTGAAACTATGTTTCTGTCATAATGTGAAACGTGTGTGGCATCATCCCACACTGTATGCTTGACCCTTGACCTTTCACACATGTATACACACGACGTACATGCTGTCTACTCACCAGCTAGCCGGCTGCCTGTGATCACACTTCTACTGCTACTAATACTACTTCTGCAGGTAGTACTATTACTACTACAAATGATAATAATAATACTGCTGCTATTAATACTACTACTGCTACTACAACTGCTACTACTAATAGTAATACTACTCTGCCGGCTATTAATAGTACTCCTACTGCTGCTACTGGCACGCTTGACATGATTTGGCCCTCGAGGGAAACTACTTGGGGAACCCTGCTCTCGCGTCTTGCCCTAAACCTAAATTTAGCCTCATCCAAGTTCTAACTTTTAGGCTAAAACAAAGGCTTAACCCTTAGCTTGCCAAAAGACTAGCCAAAATGTCCTCACTTCCCAAAAATGTCCTCATTTAATAGGTAAAATTCATCTTTCAATCCTAAATAGGCACACACACACACACACACACACACACACACACACACACACACACACACACACACACA
>CAAKHG010012880.1:3635-20189 GCA_901007715.1 Dactylopterus volitans | reverse complement strand
GAACGCTCAAACTGTGTCTTGTTGCATGGGGGTCGCTGTTGCCTTTGGTATTTTGTATACAATGTAAACGTGTGTCTTTGTGCCCCCCCCCCCCACACCCCCACCCCTCCTCACACACCTTCTCCTTCCCTCCTTCCTCCTCCCCCTCACACCCGTCCTCTCCCCAGCACTCGTCTCTTTCTGACCTTGTCCTGCCGCGTCTTAAAATCCACATAATGATGTCGGACCCCTCCCATGAATTATTCATGTGCCGTGAGCTCCGTCCTGTCAGCAACCCGCCCGCTCTGCTCTCCTCTCCGGTGCCCGACACTTCGTCCCCAATGTATCTCGCCGCTAACGTCCCCCGTTGCTCCGTGGCTACCCCGGGGGGGGGGCCAAGATGGCTTCTTTCAGCACAAAACGTGTTTGAGCTGACCCGGGCCGCCTGTAGACAGCCAAGCCAGCGACTTAGCATGTGACGGTGCCTCCGGTCACAACCACCATTTGAGTCATCGGCCTATTTAAAGTCCCCGGGTGGCCCCGTTTCCCCTCGTTCGCCAGGTTTTAAAACGGTTGTCTTCGTCTCGCCGAGCAGCTTTTTAAACCAAAAAAAAGGTCATTCCCAGTGATTCAGAGTCGCGTGGCATTCGGGAGTCCGAGAAAATATCAATCAGTGCTGAAACTGCGGTCGTCCTCCACCTGCTTCGGCGAGGTGGCCCCCGCATGGCTGCCGCGAGACTCAGGCTCCGCCCTGCCGGCGCCCCGATGTCACCGCGCCGATCGGCCTCTCCCGTAGCGTTGAGCCAGCGCGGTAAAGGTTGGCGGCGGCGAAGACGGCGGCGGCGGCGGCAGCCAGGCCGGTTCCTCGTCAGCCAGTCGGCTCAGAGCAAATTCAGCGGCTTAAAAACCGGACGGATTTGGGTCTCTTGAAACGCAGCTCGCTGATTGGATTACAGAAGGCGACGGCTTACGGGGGGAAGCTCTTACTTTGCACTTTGTCGCAGCTTTACACAGAACATATATGTTTTCTACTCGATGCCGCGCAATGTCAGATTCTATGAAAGAAACTATGTATTTTTGTAGCAAATCTACTTTAAAGATGCCAAGAAAAGAACATGCGAGTAAAAATGAAGCAAGAGTGTGCTGCTTGTTTTCATCATGGTTTTATTTATTTATTGAGTTGATTTCAATCCATAAGTTGAGAAGACCCAAGTCTCCCGCCACCGCCTCCTCCTCCTGAATATTATGTAACATGTTTGGAGCGACACGCCTTCTGATTGGCTCCCCGACGAGGCGTCACAATGCAGTTTGATTGGGCGGCGCGCCCCCCGAACGCCAACGCCGGCGTTACCAATGGCGACCGCTCGCAGCCGGGAAACCAGAACCAGCACAGATGCAAACATCTGCGTTGGTCCCCGGAGAAAAAACAGGCCGACATCCGGCCGCCCGGCACGAGCCGCGCTGCTCGCCGCCAGCCTGTCGCTGATTGCCAGGTTAAAGGTTGTTTTTTTTTTGTTTTGTTTTTTTTTTTTTAATAGTGGAGGATTGGAGAACCTTCCAGTCCTTCGTCTCCATCGCAGCTCCGGGAAGAAGAGCGATGGTGGGAGACTTGTGACGCTCAACCGTGACATTAATTGCTCCATTCCTCCATTCTTCCCTTTTTTTTTTCTCTCCTCTTTCCTCCAGGCTGCTTGTCAAGGCTATAATTTCAAATCACTGTACAACAGCCCCACTGTCACCCAGCAGCAACACACACACATTATTACTAACACACACTCACACACACACCGCCTGAGCCTCCTAACCCTCGATCACTGCTGCCTGTTTCCAGGTCTTGGAGTGACACGGAGACCTTCTACTCCAACGACCGTAGCATCCTGACGCTGTCGCCCATGGAGGCCACCCATTGCTGACTCCCAGGGCGCCTGACGCGGTCCTGGGGAGCGCTTCTACTCACTCATGAGTCATGACACACACACACCCACCCACCACCCACCAACCACCACCATCAACCCCCCCCGCCCCCCGGCACCCTCACGCCCCACCCATGCTACCATCTTATTAACCTCCTCATGTTAAAACTCAAAACGCGGACTCGTGGCAGAGAAACCAAAGGACACGCTTTTGGCGCCGCAGGTTTACCCTTTAACAGCCGGCGTGTGTGTGTGCGTGTGTGTGTGTGTGTGTGTGTGTGTGTGAGAGCGAGCGAGAGAAGGTTAGGTCGGGACGTCGGGCGGCGGCGGCAAAACCAAGCACGGACCAAAGTACAAGTGTCTTAAACGGTTGGAAGAGTCGGTACGCGGGCGCTGCGATCCCAGGCGGAAGGTCGCCGCCGCCGCCGCCGCTCACGTGCTAATATTTATTTTTAGAAAAGATGCCAAAACGGTTTCCTCGCATCAATGAAAGCGACCTCGAGCGGCTGCCTGGACATAAGCTGCAGCCGCTCATCAGCCGGGTCGCGAGGACCTGGGACCTGCTCGCTAACCGGACCCGGTGGGGCGGGGGGGGCGCAGGACAACAGCGACCAGGACCGCTCCCACCAACCAACCCGCTCAGACGGGAAAGGGGTGGCACGAGACTCACCCGCAGTCCCCGTAGCAACCGGAACCCCCTCCCCCCCCGCTACCCCCCCGCCTCTGCATATATATATCAACCACCCCCTCAGACCTCCCTAGATAAACTGTATGTGGATCTCCATAGCGATACCAAAGACAGGGCGGATTGAGACTGGAGATTAAGAGATTTTTATTTTTAATTTTTTTTTTGTGCCTGATTGTACAGACGCCGGCGCTCGTCTCGCCGGTGCGGCGCCGGCTGGGAATCGCGTCATAAAGCCATACGTTCGAGAAGCTATCGATAGATTATTGAAGGTACTGTAAGCAGAAGCTGCGTGACTCCGTTTGCCCCCTTGAATGCCGCCTTTGGTTTGTGTGTTTTTTGTTTTTGTTTTTTTGTTTGCGAGCCAGGACGTCTCCGCATTTAAGACCATGATGCTTTGGGGAATATTTTCAGGTAACGACAGCTCGGGGGGGGGGAGAGAGACACGGACCTAACGGAGGCAGAACTTATCCATCATCTCAGTGGCCTAAAAATATTCCCCGTCCATCCAATCAAGTAACGGGTTCTCTTTTTTTTTTTTGAAAACGGCTTTAATGGCGAGATGCTGGTTTTGCGGCGCTCGTGGACTCGGACCGCAGAATGTCTCTGCCTTTAGAAGAGAGGCAGACGTGTCGGGGAGTCGCGGTTCAGCGTCAGACGCCGCGCTGCCCAGCTCACATATCAGATTTGCTTCCTTTTTTTTTTTGGTCATTCCTGGTTTCCTCACATCTCTGCATGTTTGCCATGATGGTTTTTCTCTCATGCGTTTCCATCAGTAGGGAGTTTTGCGCGGCAGCCATGTTGGACGGCGCGTCACCCGGCTTGCCCCCGTCTTCCTCCAGAATTGGGTCAAACGGAGGGAGACTCTCTCCCTGTCTCTCTCTCTCCCTGTTTCTCTCTCTCTCTCTCCCTGTCTCTCTCTCTCTCTCTCCGTCTCTCTCTCTCACTCTCCCTGTCTCCCTCTCGGTTCTTCATTCCGAGACTCCGGAAGGCGACTGAAGGACGTTTATCCCGAAGGCCTCTAAGACAACCGTTTTAAACTTGACCTCTGCCACCACACCGCTGCGACCAGCGCGGGCCTCAGGCCACTGTTGCCGCGGTTACTGGCAAAAGAAACGCATCAGTGTCCCTCAGAGGCGTGAGGTCTGGGACGTTCTCGCGGGCGTTCTCGCTGTTTATCATCGTCTCTCGTGTTCTGCTGCATATCAGGCGCGTCGGCTCGGCGCCGGCGGTCGTGAGGTTGAGCTGCCGCACGCGCGAAGAAAACGGGTGGTCCTGACGTGATGATGATGATGATGATGGTGACGTCAGTGTCACGGAAACCAGCATCATCCGTCAGTCTTGATTCCTACTTTCCATAAGCACCTTAAACCATTGGACCTCATGTTTGTCGTTAAAAGCGTAAAATAACAACAAAACGGAAGCGGCGGCGACCCGGATGAAGGAAACCATGTAAACCGTGTACAGTTTTACTTGTAAAGTTGGTTTGTAAAGACGCCGTCTGACATCAACTTGACAGAAGGACCTTTGGACGTGGAAGGCGTCTTTACAGCCCCCGTCATGCAGCTCGGTGTGCGTCGCCCGAAGGTCGCCCGCGATCGCCCGCCCGTTCATTCCCGTCTCACTACGAAGGTACTTAAATGTGAGCCGCAGAGCCCGGCGAGGGCCGAGCGCGACGCCGAGCGTGACGCCGGCGCCGCAGACGTCACCCGAGCTCCATCTCAAGCGAGCGGCCTCGGGCTCCCGATCCGAGGAGTATTTCCAGAAGCAGGAGATTGCTCAGCCGTGTTAATTCAGAAAATTTAATATTTTATCATCATATCATCCATCAGAGGCACCGTTTGGGTTTAATTGCGTACCTTATTACAGACTTTTTTTTTTTTTTTTGCAAGACTTCCTGCTTTTGGGAATATGAATCGAACACGAGAAGAACCCAGCGAGCCGTTTTTCTCTCCATCAGGTTAAGAAACGTTTTTTTCATGCTTACAAGTTTGCTCCAGCGTGCGATAATTGATCGTAAAACTGCTCCCATCAGGAGACGAATCATCGTCAGCTTCAATTGCAGTTTAACAAATAAAGATCTCTTTAAGCCCCGGAGGGGGGAAACGCGTCTGAGAGGGACGGCGCCATCTCGGAACATTCGCAAGCGGTGACAAGACGCCGCCGCCATCGGGGCCTCGGCGCGCAGACCTGAATCGCATTAAGGTTTCCCTGATCCAATTAGCAGAAGCAGGACTCCTAATTGAAATGTCAAGCCATCGGGCTCCCGTGCATCAGAATGTCCTGTGACTCAGCGCCGCGCCGCGCCGCCGTCCCGCTTCCTCCCGTCGGCGGGACGTCTCGTTAATCTCCATCAGCGCTCCTGTTGGTGGACGTGTCGGCCCTCCTCCCCCCCGCCTCCTCTTCCTCCTCCTCCTGTATGTAAATCTGTCTCATAGCTGATGTTTATGAAATGCTGTTCTATTTACGAAATAAATACATTTTTAAGAAGCAGGTCTTTAAAAATGTGACTTTTCATTTTAAATGCGATTTCGAAGGAGGGGAAACGCATCTGTGTCTGAGTCAAATGCCTCTTAATTAAAATCATTGATTTTAAGGTTTAATCAAAACGGACCGCGTAGATGAGTCTCTCTTTTTACCTTCGTATGGTTTTTAAAATTGCACAAATTTGAAAGACGATCCTGGAATGGCACTCAAATTTAACGCAACACTTACAGATTTCACAATTCGGTGCTTCACAAACCTCATCAGCCCCAAACAGATGTAAAAAAGCCAAATCTAAATGCAAGATCGGTCATTAACCAGTCAGCATCGTGAGTTTAAAAAAAAAATTCTAAAAACATGTCAACTGCTCTAGAATAGAGAAGTAAACTGTTGCCCCCGGCAGCCTGGACAGCTTTTCTTCTCAATGTGATTGAATATCATTTCTGGAGAGTAATTCAGGGACATTTTGATAATTGTTTTACGTGTTCAGTTCTTATTTTTAGTTGACAATTGAAAAACTTTGGCGTTGTGTCCATAAAGTGATTAACGGTGGGTAATTAAAATCAGTGAAAACTGATGAACTGGGGAGGACGGGTGTGTTTCTGATACGGCTTCAAACTCAAAATAAAAAAAAAAATAAAAAAAACATTCTGCAGGCCAGCTTGGCAAACACAAAGGCTGGAAACATGACACGGAGCTCGGAATACTTGACAAAAGTTTTATTACAGTAACTGACAAGTCGGTTAAGCGTCTTCAGTTTTTAAAAATCCTCCCGTCTCACATCTACAAAATAAGCCAACGCCTGTTTTTTTTCCCTACAGTGATCAGCTTTAGTCTAAAGGCCTCGTGGCACAAACGGCTTTAGCGTCGGCGGATTAAACCGGATCTGTCCGTCCACGGCGAGCGAACCCGCTGCGTTCGAGCCGGAGCCGAACGTGACCTCCGCTTCACGTCGACGTGGAGTGTTTGATTTTTTGTTTTTTTTGTTTTTATTTTCCCCACTCGGGAGAGTCGAGACGACGATTCATGGGTGGAAGGGGGGGAGAGCGAGGAGCCGTCGGCGTCACTGGTGGATTTCATGAGGCGTGCGAGCATCGGCGGGAAAACAGAAGTCGCGGAACTCGAAGGTGCAGCTGGACTTGAGGTTTGCGGGGCTGAACAAGCGTGACCAAACCCGCGCGCCCAGTTATCAGTAACTGCTCCGATTCTCCCTGATGCCAGTTCTGCCAGCACTTTGCTTAGCTTCAAATACAATTAGTGTGTGTGAAGGAAGGAAGGAAGGAAGACACACACGCGCACACACACGCACATAGACGACGGCTGGTGCGACGGTCAGAAGCGCCGGAGGGATTAATACTCAAGAGGGAGGAAATGAGTTCCTAGCGGACAGAAAGCAGGAGAAGAGACGGAAAAGAAAAAAGTGAGAAAGTTGGGTTCAGAAAAACAGAAACTGGCGACTTTAAGAGGCACAATTTAGATGTCTTGTTTTTTTTTTTGTAAATCACTGGAGGAAGCGCCCCGCTGGCGTCCCCCCCGCGTGAGCCGCTGCGCCGCGGCCGGTCGCAAAACTCCTCGTTAATGCCTTTTAAATCTATTTCGGGTCCCCGGGATGAAAATCTCTCCCTCACATCCACTCCGGACTGAGCCAGACTCGACCACTCTACACACACTTTTTTGACAAATATGAATCAAGTGCTAGATAATGACCCACCCCCCCCTCCACCACCCACACACACACACACACTCCTCCCCGATTCAGTCCCAGCAGCTACCTCTTCTCTGTGGTGCCTGTGTTTTTGTGCATTAGTGGGTTTGATTCCACCTTTACTGGCCGCCGCTGCCCTCTGCCGCCGCCGCCTCCTCCTCCTCCTCCAGCTCCACCAGCGGAGCGTGGCGATTGGCCTGTGAGCCCTCGCTGAAGAAGACCCTCTTGATCACGCCTGACTTGGGCGCCCGGATGGTGTGCTGACGAGACACGGGGGCGGGGGGACACAGCAGGTCAACATCACTAGAGAGGCGGCATTTGTAGCTACAAAAAGACTGGTTCAAGGTGTGCGTGTGTGTGCGTGTGTGTGTGTCCCTCTCACCTCCATCTTCATGGCGATCATGACCATCAGCGGGTCTCCCGCCGTCACTTTGTCCCCGGCCTTCACCAGCACCTGAACACACCACACACGTCATCCATGTTTGTTTGTTTGATTTTTCCGACAAAAGAGGATTTAGTCTTCGCTCTCAGCTCGGCGAGGCGGAGCTCGGCCGCGACGTCGGGGGAGGAACCGATTCACAGAATTATTCTTTTCAGATTTGTAAAAAACATGGCAGGTCGGTCTGCTGATACGTTTTTAAATAAAATAAAATAAAATAAAATGCAAAACCTGAAAGTGGCGCCGAGCCGGTGAAGAGAAAAAAAGAAAAAAAAAGGCTCCAGATCATGTGAGTGTGTAAATGTCATTGAGAGTTTGCGGCATGTCTCGTTTCTGCTGCCCCCGTGTGGCTGAAAAAGGTACTTATTGTTCCACATCTGCAGTGTGTGTGTGTGTGTGTGTGTGTGTGTGTGTGTTAGTGATCCACCTGTGGGATCATTCTTCCGTGCTGCCGCGTGTTTCGCCGCCACAACGCAAAATTCAACAGTTTGCAACCTCGACAGCAGCTCTGGGAACGCCGCGCGAGGCGCTTCCGTCCGCCCGGCCTCACCTTCTCGATGGTTCCGGTCATGGGGGCCACGGCTCCTCCCTGGGCCCCGGAGCCGCTCACGCCGGCCAGGTACTTGGGCACCGGGACGGAAACGTCGGCGCCCCCCTCCTGCCCAAAACACGCAAGAAAAAAGGGCAAAAAAGAGGCGTCAGCGACGCGACCGGCGAGTCGCGAGCTCGGTTCCTGCTGCTGGAGAAGATCTCTGGACCTCTGGATCTGAAGGCTTTTACATAAACTGAAAAACCACAAGCAAATGTCATTTTTTTTTAATATATACATATATATATATATATAAAAAGTGAGCGTCGGTACCGTGGAGAAGAGGTGGACCGTGTTGTCCAGGATCACCAGTTTGGGACGAGACTTGGCGCCGTTGACGGAGCAGTGCAGGAACGAAGCTCCGCCCTCCGTCTCCAGCTCCCCCGTCACGTGGTACAGCTCCTCGCCAATCTGAGAGTAAAACACAAAAATATGATTTAAAAAAACAAAACAAAAACTAGAGCTCCTCAAACTGCAGGCTGCATCCACATCCGTCCATAATGTAACTGGTGTGAAGAGTTTGAGATGTCGGGTTTTCTTGTTTTAAATTTCATCTTATTAGACATTTGTCAAAGACTTGGCCGACTTCAGCTCACCTGCATAGAGTAGCTTCCATCTTTGTTGTACTTCACCACCACATCAACTTCTAAAAAAGGAAAAAACAAACAAACACAGAAATCTTTTTAAAAAGCGGCTCGTAATAGACAATAACGGTTTTGTATTCCTCGCGCGGCGCCGCTCCGTTCATGGCACCTCGTTCCCGCGCCGGCGCCAGCGACGTCATCTTCAGTAGCAACGTTGAATGATGAACACGAGTTCATTAAACTGTCCCAGACGTGACCGGTGCTGAATTTAATTATTCAAAACAGTCATTAAAAAAAAAGAGCGTGAGATCTACAGGGCTATTTAAAACCAACACGTTATATCCGCTCCTCAGCTCGTTCAGTGTCGTTACTTTGTCCTCCGAAGGGATCCGGAACGTCAGGGACCGCGGCGACGTGACCCATCGAATTAGAAGCCGACGTCGGCGCTCATCTGGCAACAGCCCGACCGGGGCCGACTGCCGGGCGGCGCTCCCTCCTCGCGCCTCCCTCTCCGTCCAGCAGGGGGCGTCTGGTACTTACTCTTGTCTCCCAGCTGCAGCGTCAGGTTCCGGTTGAAGTGCGTGTTGAGTCTCCAGCCGCTACTGGATCCAAAAGGGGAGAAGGGATCTGGAGATAACACACACACACACACACACACACACACACACTTGGCTCTACGTCTTTTGGCTCAAACACGGGATGGTGAGTCGCCTCAGGCCGGCGCTCGTCTCCTCACCGGCGGAGGTCCCGGTGAAGTCCTCGGTGCTTCTCCTCTCCTGGAGCAGCAGGCCGAGGGCCGCCTGACACACTGCCGCCCCCGACGGGGCGGCGGGCGCGGGGAAGAGGTCGGCGTAGTGCTGAGGGATGAAGCTGGTGCTCACGTTTCCCGCCTCAAACTCCGGGTGGCCCGAGAGGCTCAACAGGAAGTCGATGTTGGTGTTCAGACCCACGATCTGAGAGCAGGGAGACGGACGCATGAGCTGCAGAGCAGAACACGAACCTGCGCTTCTCTCTGACGTCACGACATCTGGACCATGTCTGGGGCGGCGTCTTACGTTGTACTGCCGTAAGCAGTAGCGCAGCTTCTTCAAGGCGGCGGCTCGGTCCTCCCCCCACACCACCAGCTTGGCGATCATCGGATCGTAATGGGCCGACACCTCGTCGCCTGGAAGCAGAAACGCACGGCAGCCGCGTGAGGCGCAGACGGACGCGGGTGCACGCGGGCGGACACGGCTGCCGCCGGCACCTCTGCAGTGCGGCGATTCGCTCCCGTTTTTTGTCTGAGCAACATCTGACACATTTATGAGGTCCTCCTTAAGAGCCTGATGCTAACAAATATACTTGATCTCTGGGTTGGGCAGAACATTTCGCATTTTTCTGACCGCGAGTTCCGTCCGGCCTCCCCACCTTCTCTGACTCCGGTCTCGATGCGCGTGTGTCGGTCCGCCGGAGGCGTGGACAGATGCAGCAGAGGCCCCGCCCCCGGGAGGAAGTCGTTGTTGGGGTCCTCGGCGTAGATCCGAGCCTCGAACGAGTGCCCTCTCAGGACCACGTCGTCCTGGAGCAGAGGCAGGCGCTCCCCCGCTGCCACCTGCGGGGCGGCACACGAGGAACAGCCCGGTGAGGCTCCGGCGGGCGGCCCGGACAGACGCGGGCGCGGCGACAGAACCGAGAGCCGGACGGCGGCGCGCTCACCCGGAGCTGCCACTCCACCAGGTCGGTGCCGGTGATCATCTCCGAGACGGGATGTTCCACCTGCAGCCGCGTGTTCATCTCCATGAAGTAGAAGTTGTGCTGGGCGTCCATTATGAACTCCACCGTACCTGCATGGGAAATTCCACAAAATAATGTCAACGTCGTGCATATTTGGGTTCTGAGGAGGTGCATGTGTGTGTACGTGTGTGTGTGTGTGTGTGTTTACACCTCACCCGCCCCGACATAGTTGACGGCTTTTGCCGCCCTGACCGCCGCCTCCCCAAGTTTCCTGCGTACCTCCGGACTGATGCCGGGCTGAAACACACAAACACACTCAGGTCGTCGTCGCCCTCATTTTCTCGGCTCCCGTCCACACTCGTCTCCTCCAACATTCATGTTTTTATTAGCTGTCGTTTTTAAATCAGCGGATCTACACATAATTTTCTATATTCTTCAAACAATCGTCGTGTCCATAAAATATTAGAAAACAGGGAAAAACATGCAAATGTGACACTCAAATGTCTTATTTCAACATTACAAATTTAGATATTTAAATATTTAAATAGAAGTTATTTTAGTTTACTTTTCCTATGAAATATGCTGCACAAAAAGTTAATTATCATGTTTGATTTCTGAAACTGATGGCAGATTGTTTGCTGCATCTCTTTGTCAAACAAATTCTGAGTAGTAGATTTTTGATTATGTTTTATAATCACTTTAACTCGCACACGCACGCACGCACGCACGCACACACACACACACACCAACTCACCCCCGGCGCTTCCTCTATGATCTTCTGATGCCTCCTCTGGACGCTGCAGTCCCTCTCAAACAGATAGACGGCGTTCCCGTGCATGTCCCCGAACACCTGCACCTCCACGTGTCTGCAGCAGGTAGGGGGTGGGGGGGTGGAGGGGGGCGAGGGCGACAGGTGGACCAATGAGAGGCCAGATTCATCTCGTCACGTCACAAGCGGAACAAGATGGAGGCAGCGTTACCGGGGATCCTCCACAAACTTCTCCACCAGCATCACGTCGTCGTTGAAGGACTTCCTCGCCTCCCGTCTCGCAGACTCCAGCTGCTCCAAGAAGTCCGAGTCTGACCGGGCGATACGCATGCCCTAAACACACACACACACACACACACGCACGCACGTAAGTTTGCGTTAGCTGACCCGTTTTCTTGGCTTTTCCGTGTCGCCTCACCTTCCCGCCTCCTCCTCGGACCGCCTTGATCATCACAGGGTAGCCAATCTTGGCAGCCTCTGCTTGAAGTCTCTCATCCGATTGGTCCTCTCCGTGGTAACCACCAATGATTGGCACCCCAGCAGCAGACATGATGTGTTTTGATGTGCTGGAAAAAAAAAAGACAAAACAATTTTGAATAACAGACCAATTCTCCAAAAATAATATATTATGGATGTAGCACATTAACAAATATGTGCATTCTTTTTTTTATAGTTTTGAGGCTGCTATTAAATGTCCTGATGGCCGCGTGTGCATGTGTGTCACCTCTTGATGCCCATGTCTCGGATGGCAGAGGACGGCGGGCCGATGAAGATGATGCCCTCCTCTTTACACGCCTCCGCAAACTCTGTGTTTTCCGACAGAAACCCATAGCCAGGGTGGACCGCCTACACACACACACACACACATTTACAACCAAAAAACAACAGATGCAGCGACGGCAGTGGGAGTGAAAGAGCACGGTCGGTGGAATTCCAGTTACTCACATGAGATCCGGACCTCTTGGCCACCGCCAGGACCTTCTCCATGGAGAGGTAGCTCTGCTGGGAGGCGGCCGGCCCGATGTGATAGGCCTCATCAGCCTGCAGAGCCACCAGACCCATACTGACCGTTAGCAGCCCAACATGGCCGTAACACGGAGAACACAGACTTTCGATGATGAACACAACAACAACAACCCAGACCCCCTCCGCCATCTCACCATGGCGACGTGCATGGAGTGTCTGTCGGCGTCGCTGTACACCGCCACCGAGCGGACGCCCATCTTCTTGGCCGTGCGCATCACGCGGCAGGCGATCTCCCCTCGATTGGCTATCAGCACCTTCTCTATCCGCCCGGCGCCTCGGCGACACATCACGCACACACACTCAGACCGGCCGTTTCAACAACAAGGCTGCTTTGTAAAACAAAAAAACTCGGGACACAGTCTGGGACCATCTACTAAAATTGTGGCTACATGCAGTACTGCTATTGGGTTTGTGTATTTAGGTGCAAAAAGATCATCATGAGCATATGATGTTAAATGTTTTTTGACGTCCAAAAGTGCCACAAACTTGGACCTCTCAAGTGCGTCTAAGCAGAAAGGTTAAAAAGGAACTTATTACGAAGATGTTGGAAATGTTATTTGACTTGATGGTTATCCTTCGAATCACAGGGAAGTGAGATAAATCTGTGACAGGTTATCTTATCCACATTCTTATTCTTACATTTCACACTGAAAAAATAAAAAGTAAAAAAAGGAAGTCATCAGGTTAAGAGATTCTCCGATCAGCCATAAAATTATGACCACTGCATGTTTACCGCAGAGCGACAACTGCAATGAATTCCCCCCTCAGGAGGAGTTTTATGTTGGGTTTTGACTGAATGTGTGTGAGAGAGGTGTTGACACATCTGAATGATTGTTATTGGGACTAATTGGTGATGCTGGTGGAGCTGCGCTGGGGTTCAATATTAGCTACACCTGTCGGCGTCCCTAATATTTTGGTCATGCCAATCCTATCCTATAAAAAGGTGCCAACATGAGGGACACTTATATTCACATGCATCCTCGGAGAAAACACTAAAGTAGCAAAGCATGTGGGGTCCACGCGTGTCCGAGGGGGAAACAAAGCAACAACAGACTCTTCTTCTTACCTCCTGAGACGAGCCTCGCGCCTCTTCTGGTCCATGACAGCTTTCTGAGGAGGAACATGTCGACAAAGTTGACGCTTCTGCGCGTTGGTGGAGGACACGGCGGGTGCAGGCGAGACAGGAGTCACCGGGTGGGGTCACTACCACCGGGTGGGGTCACTACCACCGGGTGGGTCACCGGCGTTTAATTACGAGCAACCGTGACGCGGCGCGACCAGCTGGCGCTAATGAATGAACGGTGGCGTTTCGGGGTTCATTCGGCGTCGCGTCGCCACGTTAGCCAGCCCGCTACCTTTATTTAACCTTGCTCGCGGAGCGTATCTGACAGCCGCCGCACGACGGGGAGAACATGCCACCGGGCTACTCGCGTTAAACCCGGGTACAACCGGGCTTTGGTCGCGACTGCGGGTCATTAAACAACCCCAGCTCCTTCATCTACTCCTCTGGGTAGCTCATTCGTGTGATAACTTGATAGCTTATAAGCTAAACGGGCGTTATAAGTCGGCGCGGTGAGAAGGGAAAAGCGGCGACACGTCTGAGATAACTTATAACATCGTAGCTGACGTTTGCCTCTTTGATATACTCACTGCGTGAATATCCTCAGACCCTGCAAAGTTGGGAAACTCAGGATAACCGCGGCCATGGCGTCCGGCTGCCGCGGCTGGCTGGCTAGCTAGCGGCTACACGGCTAGCTCCTCTATGCTAGTGGCTCCCGGCCAGCGAGCCAGCCGAGCGGGGGGGGGGACGCGAAGCGGTAATTTTCCAAACATCCAACGGTGGCGTGTCACTGCCTCGGCGGCAGCAAAACAGTAAAAGTGCTCCGATTAAAAGATTTTGGTGCAATCAAAATATTACACTTTAACTTCGACTCGCTAGTATAGCTTTGTACAATATTTGTGACCTTTGCAAGGACTCGTAGTGTCGACGACCAATCAGAAGAAGCGATCTGGAGGTGGGGAGGACTGCAGTTACTGTACATCACCAGCAGAGGGAGGCATTTCGACTCAGTGGGCTTTGGTTGGGATGACATTTGAAATGCAAAAGGTCATAAAAGTCTTAAAACAAGACTGAAATAAGAGATAAGAATTAACTTTCCTAATAAGCTACTGTAATAATAAGAGTACATGTAATACACATGTGTGTATTACATGTGAGTAATATGATATTGGTACTACTTTAAAATTGCCTCCCATGTATAAAGTGATCATGCTCCCGTATTTATTTGCGATAACATGACAAGTCTTTAGCGCCTAATGAGATAACAGCCACATATACACCACAACAGTATGTCCACTATTTATCTCTCAAATGTTATTGCTACATATGAAATGAATCTATAAAACATTTCAAAATGTAATTTCATGGCATTATTTGCTTTTCTCCCATATTCTGATATAATTTTGGCCAAATAAATAAGCAAAACATGGTAATTGTAGACCATATGTGCTGTGCAAAAATAAAAGTGTTTAAGTGTCCTTAAACTTTAATCATTCCAGTGAATAAGTCCCAGTTACCATCACAGAAATACACAGGTGAGCTATGAGTCGCCCATAAACTCTTATTTCACAGTTGACAGTCACCACATCCAGCTCGCATTTTCAAGCTCTTATTTCAGCTTTACAAAAAAAAAAAATATTTTGAAAGTACATCCCGGAAATAGCAGCACTGTCATAAACTGCGTTGACTAATATGTTGCCGTTCTTAATCGTGACCACCAGATGGCAGTATACACACACGATTCTGGATATTATTTAGCGTGAATAGTTTAGCGCCATCGTGTGGTCATACTGAGTCCGACAAAAGCTGAGACATATGAGTAAAAATTGCACCGATGGAGACATAATACTACTTCCTGTTAGTGCAGTCAAAACATCGTACGGAATGGGTGACGGGAGAGTTTCTAAACGACACTTCGAGAAACATTAATCAGGAACAATGCACAGCAATAACTCGATACATCAAAATGTGATAATGTACAAGTCCACAACTCGCCAGAGAGCAACTGCACCCGGGGACACAGCCAATGTTAGCCTAGCCTAGCTAACCTTAGCTAACTTGGTAACGATGTTTTCGACGCTAGTACTAATAAACCCAAAAAAAGATATATGATTGAAGTTCCTAATCTATCTGTTATACACTCAAACACACATAACAGCCAATAAATACAATAAACTTAGTGACTTCACTCAGACAATCAACAAACGTCACAGCTAAGACATAAATAGCAGCAGACACGCTTCACTTCTCCAGCACAGTTTGCACGCTGACTAAAGGTAGGAAATTTAAGAAGTTGAACTAATCAAATGTCACATCCTGATTCATCTTTATTGATGGCAACAAAAATTTTCCTGCACTTGCAATTTTCAGCTCACTTGACCTTAGTGAGTAAAGTGTTGCATAGGCAGCAGAACCGGGATGCGGCATCAGGCGTGGAAAGATTCACGACCTGGAAAGATGCACGATTAGCAACTAGCCGGGGTAGGAAAGACCGAGGGAAGACATAGAAACATCAAATCGATAACTTCAAGGACACAGGTCTGAGTTGGCAGAGTATCAGATATCGGCCCCCTTTTTCTTCACATTTGGCTCGTGGCAGAGGACCGTGGGAACTCCCTGTAGCGGTCAGCTCGTCGGCCAGCTCAGAGCCGCTCGTATCCGGGCCTGCGCTGGTCTTTGACGAACAGGAAGCTCAGCATGGCGATCAGGACGAGGCCGACCGCCACGGCGCCGAGGACGACGGGGACCACCCGCTGCCGGACGTCGGCCGAGCACTCCACCGCTGGAAGAGGAAAAAAAAAAAGAGAGAGCACGGGCTTCAAATGCGAAGCGTCGCACCGGGAAGAACTGATCCACTCACGCGCCCGGTAGTTGGAAACAACTCGTGACGGGACGGCGTCGACGCTCACGATGAAAGTTTTCTCGGTCCGGTTTTAAATACGGAGATGAACGATCGCTCTAAAGGCACAAACAGCGACTCCCGTATGGTACGATCCCGAGCACATGAGCCGAGCCGTCATCAATCAGGTCTTAGGACTATGAATTAAAGCCAGATCTGGAAAAAAACAGGTCCAACAATGGAAACCGACCTCAGGCGGAGGGCTTTTTATGAAAAATGTGCATTCATCTTGATGGAAAACCTCCGATCAGACACCAAAGAGGAAGCACGGCCGTCTGAAGCGATCGATCGAACCACCTGCGCCCCGGTTCTAAAGCCGCTCATCCACCTGAACCCGAAAGGGGGGGCCCACCTTGCCCATACTGGCCGCCGGGCAGCCTGAAGGCCTGCAGCTGCAGCGGGACCAGCCTGATCTTCAGCTCCGGGGACGTCGTGAGCAGATTCCCAGAGGTGCACTTGAAGCTCTGGCCGAATGCCGCTGGGAAGAGCTTGAGATGAGCCACCAGCCCGGAGTAGGTCTTATCTGAGGAGGAGGAGGGGGACCAAAGTCAAGGTTGGGTTATAATCGCAGCGTCTGCAGGTTATTCTGTATTGTGTGTGTGTGTGTGTGTGTGTGTGTGTGTGTGTGTGTGTGTGTGTGTGTGTGTGTGTGTGTGTGTGTGTGTGTGTGTATCAGTGTGTCACTTGCGCTTTAACGCCTGAATGGAGG
>CAAKHG010012878.1:30264-41194 GCA_901007715.1 Dactylopterus volitans | reverse complement strand
CCTAAAAGCACCATAAACAGCAACAGAATAACCCTCTTTATATTCAGGAAAGAGTGAGATTGCAGTTAAAAGGTTGGGTCTCTTTCATCTGAATCATGGTTGATACAAGCTTCAGTCACACACAGTAAAATCAGCTCTCAAGAACATTCGGCTGCTGTTACATTAAGAGACGGCCTGTTCTTATGAAACGATAAAGGCTCCACTCTGTCCTTTCCCACGCAAAGGGACAATTAGCTGAGGGTCAAAGTGTCCCTCTGTGCAGATGGAGACGAAAACTCGACTTCAGTCCAGCATGAATACAACATGTGTATTCTTTGTCAAGTGTCTGTTACTTCGACAGCAGTCTTCCCGAGGACCAAAGTTGAGTTTTTAAGCCATTATAATGAGTACATTTTCAAAAAGAGAGGACATTTTGGTCAGTCCTCGCGTTTAATGGTTAAGACTTGGTTTGATAGCTATGGTCATTTGGAGGCCGGGGAATGCATTATGCCAGTGTATGCCCTCACGACATCAGTTGTGCAAATGTGTATGCTCCATTCACAAAGACAAAAAAAAATGTCGGTGTTTATTGGAGACAAATCAGGCAGCATCTGACCCTCCCAAGCACATAAGTGGTTGATGATGCTCTCGTACACAAGTGAGACCATAAAACAAACTACCGGCATCTGTGTGTGTCACTACCTTCAATGGGAGCTAATTTAGAGGAGTTTTAACACACATAAACTTTGTTTACATCTCCATCATTCATGTGGATGTACTCCAAGGGACATGAAACATGCATCAATACCAGTGTGCACACAAACGTGCCCCCACACACACATTTACACACATCCATACATGTGCCCTCAAGCATTAACAGGCGAGATCAACATGAGCCATTGGCTGGATGATGGAAACAGAGTGCTGCAAATCACGCCACTCTGACCAGCTGGTGCTCGCCAGCAAATGGCTGAATGTCTATGCAGATTATACTGTTTATGATGCAAAAAGGTAGTAACAAATACTTTCCTTGTTTTCATGATAATCCTGTGTTGAGTGATGTTATACCCCAAAATGTTTGAGAGTGTTCCTGCCTTTATTTTGTAGAATTTCTTTGTTGAATATTTGCAGTCTAATTCAATGCAAATATAGTGTACTAAACTAGTAACTGACCTTTGCATAACTTAGTTATATGGTATCTACCAACCTTATCTTTAGTGATTTGACCTAAGAGAATAAAGGAGAATAAACAGAGACAGTAACCAACTGCAGCAATGCTCTTTTGTCTGTGTCTTGTTTTTCTCTGCTTTCAGCAAGTTTCTGTCAGTGAGCGTCTTTGAGTTTCCTGGAAAGCACTCTAGAAATAAAATGCATTATTATTATTATGAGGTTGTTTAGTTCCCCCATAAACAAAAAGAAAAAAAACCAAACAAACAAAACAGTCAGATCTTAACTGATTGATTTTCAATCAGTGAGATAATGACTGAAACACACACACAGCGGATGCCCTTTGGCTAAGAGCATGACTGACCTGTGGTCATCAATCTGACCTCTGACCTTCGTGCCTTAGAGACAGGAAACTCATTTGAAATACCTTTCTTAAAGACAAAAACTGATGATTTATTGGAAATCTATTGGGCACTTTAAATCCCCCTTTGGCTGTGTCGTAATGAAATGAAGTGAAACGGAGGCCATGTAGCAAAACAAGGATCCAAGAGGACAAAAAAACCCCCCAAAAAACAAAAACTGATAATTCATCAGATATTTTGGCCATAAAACACTCATGACATTATACGTCAGATAACTACAGTCATAATTACATGCTATGTTATGAACCTCCATATGATGACGAAGGTCAACTATAAATATTCCTTTAAAGCTTTAAAAAGGGCTGAAAACACACACGTCCAGGCAAACACACACACATTTCCTGTCTCTACCATCTGTCACTCAGTGGGGTTTCAGTCGGCGAGAATGTTTTGTGGGAAAAAAAATCCATGCTGTTTAGCATATTTGCTTTGTGTTTTGTGTGTGTGGACTGACAAAGAGCTGCGGATGGACTCGCCTCACATCATTTCAGAACGATGCAGACGTCTCTTGCAGACCTCCTATCTTCCAAGCAACATCACATCAATTATTCACTCATTTTGGCACACAGACATTTGCAACAACAAAAAACATCTTGCAACTTGTGTCCATAATAATAAACGAGAAAGAAAAAAACATAACTGAGCTGTCATTTTGAAGAAAAAAAAAGAGTTTTACCTACAAGGTTTTACAAAGTGCATGTATTGTCAAAAATGACTATTTCAAATGAAACGCAGAGGCGGTTCAACCTGGCTGGCTATCATTAAGTTTAGCAGTGATGGATGAATCATAGTCTTTTAAGTGGACTACTAAAGGTCAACCATGTTCCCATCCTGGCTTTCTGGTCCATTGTAAGCCCGTCCTGCATAATCCTGCCTCATACACTCACATTAGCACCACACTGAGAAGATTCTTCGGAGGCATGCCGACCCACTTTCATGGCTCACTTTGCCATGGCTGTGGGTTTGGTGATGCATTTAGCAACACTTTCTCAAGTTCTCCTCTCTGGCTGAGAGGGATCCTCCTCCCCCCACTGATGCCCAAGTACATGGAGAGGACTGAGGGGATTTCCCGATGTACGCAACAGAGCGCACATACCTTTGTGTGTGCGCGCGTGTGTGTGCATGTATGACACACATTGCCTTTTCTCTGCAAATGTCCCAGCTAACTGTCCTGATTAAGTTAGTTGGAGGAAGCATGGGCAAAGAGACATTAATATATACATACACAAGGTCATACAGAGCAAGTTGAATATTTGGTCACATGAATGGTACGGTTTGTCTTAACCCGTCTTAATCAGCCATATACTGATGTACAGTATGTCAGTCTCAGTTATTCTGACACTCGCTTAAACATCCAAAATACTGAAGCACCGTGAGCACTGCAGGTGCTGACTGGAATCTTGATTTATATCGTTTTTACTCTCCGGAATTGTGTGTTTCCACATTTTCCACCGAGCTCAATCATACACGTCAACTGTGTTTGCACCGAGAATGAATCAGTGCGGCAAGAAAATGTCTGTCTAAAAAAAAAACAGAGAACATGCTCACTCATGAGTGTCACACACGGATAATCTTTTCAGCCTCCTGGTTAAAAACCCTCAGTGGACGAGTTGCAGACAAGCAGTCGCCACTCTGAAGGTTCTTAATGAGCCTGATCAATGTGGCCGGCGAGCGTTCGGACTTCAGCGCTGGCATATCAGGTTATAACGGAGACGCCTCTGCTCTGTTTGGCGTGTGTGTATGCCTCCGCGCTAATGGCTGATCAGGGAACGGTCATTAAGGTGAAGGATGATAATAGGACAGAACAAGTAATCTATGTCAGTAGCAACAACGGTATCGACAAAACATGTAACACTAGCACCACAGGCTAAAAATTAAACGGAAATCTCAAAATGTCATTCAATCCTGTAATCAGCCATGAATCTGGCACGGCACGTTGCGATGCCATTCACTTTAACATTCAGAGCCCCGGTGACCAGCAAGTGAGAAAAGCTTCTTTTTTTTTTTTTTTTTTTACCTCATCAAACCTGTCGAAGGAGGCGCCTTCCTGCATAAACTCGGGCAGGTGCTTCTGCCAGTTGAACTCGTAGGACTTTGTCATGGCTGCTCACAAACCTGAGACACAAACAGAGAAAGACATACGAGAAAGAAAACAACACAAAGAGAGGGACAGAGAAGGAGAATCCCCATTAAATATCTGCAAGGCCAGTGCTGGGCTCAAGGACAATATGCTTGCCACATATTTGTCTTCCTCTTCTAGGCTGTCAATAAGACATGCTGACTTCACTGAGCACAGCTATTGTAAACAGCCCTCCGGGGGGGTAAAAAAATATGCTTTGCAAAAGAGACATGAACAATAAAACATTTTTATCATTTAACAAGACCTCATAAGGATTATTCTGGGTAAAACATATCAAAAAGGTGGGTTATTTTCAAGGATTCATACAGTATAAAAACCATTGCCTTTTGATGATAAATAGGAAAATTGTTTTGCTTTCACTAAGGATAACAAAACAATGAACGAGTGAACAATTTACATCCCACCGCATTTCAAAGCTGTTGGTTTTAAATGAGACCTCTTTAAAGGTTTTAACATCACGCAGGCCAATCGCAAAGTGAAAACCTTTTGGAGTCACACACAAACAGGCCAAACTTTAAATCCCCTGCAGCCGAGATAAGGCCACAGCAGGGTGGTGCAACTGATGTCTGCAGCCACAGTGAACAGAAAGAAGAGGAATGAACCCTTGCTTATTTCTTTGTATCTTCACACATGCACTGCTTCCATTTTCATAGGTGGCGTCAGGGAGGGTCTTGGGGGGAGCTGTGGCTCCTCCTGGGATAGCCTTATCACCCCCAAGAAATATTTTATAACGAGTATGTGAATACACTAAATCTATCAATTGAACATTGAATAATTACTTTAAAATTAGAATTTGCATTTCCTGCAGACAATGCGTGTGAATGCTATCCGCTGAAAGAATGAAAGAAAAAACTGTGCACACTCAGAAAGATAGGACTCTGATTATTGCACTGATATATTTTTTTTCTTTGTTGGTCCAAAAACGTGAAAATGCTGGCTAGAAAAAAAGAAATATCGTCAGTGGTCCCTTTCTTGGGCCCCGAACCTTATGTTTCCACCACCATGACAGTGTTCCCCCTGAAATCTGCTGAGGACACCCCCCAAATTCCCATATGGAGACTCTGACAATCGCACTGATATAATTTTTTTCTGTCGGCCAAAAATATGAAAATGCCGGTGAGTTGGTAAAAGGCTCACTTTTTAATTTTTGCAAAAATCTTTGGTGCGAATTAACATGGGAATCGAATGAGAGATCCACGGGAGCCTTGCATCACATAAAGGTTCCTGGAACAAAATCGGGTCTTTTCACATTCTCACATCTTTGGCACAAATTTTCCGATGTTTTAGCTGAAAATGGTGCATGAAAAGTAAAAAATTGTGGCCGTAGCAGCGGGTTGTTCAGAAAATTTTGACAGAATCTGAAATGCGCTGAACTGTGATGTCACCACTCTTGCTGATGAAATACAGAAATGCTCCTATAAAAACCTTTGAAACTCAAACGGTGATATTCAAAAAACTAAAAGACATCCATGCGAAAAAATGCAAACTCAATTGTAGAAAGTCTGGCCGGCGTTTTAAGTTGAAATGGGAGTTTTTTGGTTGCAATATGGGACATTTTTTTAATGTAAAAAAAACAATATTTAACTCAATATTTAAAAAAGTATTAAATGTAGAACAATTGTCAAACAGATGCAATCGATTCCTCAATAAGCCACACGATTTGATACTTGAACGATTTCTGTGGCACAAGTGGTGCAGGAGAAAAACGTACAGAAGACGTTGGAATAATTAAGAATTGGATAACTACAGTTATCCATTTCCAATGTCTCTAGCATTCACACAATAATATGTATATTTTATATATATATATCTTTGAATAAAAACCTGAAGCCAACACAGGTGATGTTATCCAGCCAAAGGGTGCAGTGCAGAGTTTTTGGTCAAATTTTTTTTCTGAGACTTCGCGTTAACGCTATCAGCAGAGCTCCGCTAGGTTCTCAGGTTACTGCTACTTCCTCGTGAGCCCAAACAAAGATGCATTTATAGACTTGTACAAGCTCAGCTGTAAGCACAGTGTTTCTTGTCTGCGTTGTTTGAAAAGCTACTTGAGGAACGGCAGTGAGGACTCGCCAACCAGTAACCTGCCACTGCTGGCTATAAACACTGAAAGAACAAGGGCCCTGGACAGCCACGAAACCATTCATGCCTTCACCGCCAACCACAACAGCTGACACATTGTTGTGTTATGAGGGCATGATATTTTATTCCCTCGGTTGCCTATTATAAATGTAATGCATTTGGTGGTTGACACAGAAATTTGGACTCCTTAGGGTTGCCAATGCATAAGAATGCTGATTCATTAGGCGTTCACAAGTGGCAGATCTTTGAATCTCAAGCCAAAGGTGTGCTGCCTGCTGTTGCCTGTGTGCAGCTTTGCCATGTTTCATCCATGTCCACCGAGCTGTATATTTTGCCTTATGTTTGAAATAGAATGACGAAGCAGGTACTATGGTATATGTGTGCATGTGTGTTGGTGATGTTAGCGGCGCATTAATCGGAAACCCTAAATTTCAGAAACCCTTGCTGGAGAGTTGAGCGACCCAATCAAAAACATCCCTCCGTACAGTAATAATACCTATAAGACATGCGAGAACAGAAGCATGTAATTATCTATATATATATATCTACCCACAGCAGAACACAATAGAGCTATGAGATGTAATAGCGTAAAAAAGAACACACAAATGAGGCAAGTATTAGGGAGTGTGAGACATTAACTGGCACTTAGAGAGTATCTACTTTTATCTCTCACGTGCTCTGAATAAGTCTGGACGTGCGCCATACTCTTCCTCGAAATACCAAACGCAAGCGAGGCTCGACTCACGTGACACACCTGCACGTGCACCATCACGCAATTCCTCCAGCGCAGTGAGGGGAGGGGCTCCCCTCAGGAAAGTGTTATCTTGTTGATGACACCACCCAAATATAGGCTCGCTTTACGTCAGTCTCAAACGTGTCAGGCAAAACTGAGAGGGAGAAGCACACTGGAGGACGTGACATACTATGTATAGTCTGAACGCTCCGCTGGTTTTAAGTCATTATGGGAATACCATTATGATGTTGTCGCACTATGGGGAATAAGCCTATACCGCGACACTTCTAAGATTCCTTCATGATAGTAATCTCACACATAACACTGTCTGACACAGGAAATAACTGCAAATGCAGAGCAATCATGCACATCCTGAGTCAGATGGCTGTAATTTTGTCTCTTATGGTACTCCAATGGCAAGGGTGGTGTATCTCTGATATCCTCATTACAAGTTTTATTAGTGTAAGTGCCCTCCTGCATGAGTGTGAGCATGTGTCTGTGCGTAAGGACCCTGCCGACTGTACAGAATTAAGTCACACATTTCATGCAGAAACCACCCATTTTCCTCCCAGGGACAAGCAGCGGGAAGCTAAATTTTGATGGGAGTGAGCGAGCCAGCGGCGGGCAGGCACACAAAGGTTTGGGAACAAACAGAAAACATTCAGCAAATATGATACGGGGAGACAAAGGGAGATGAACGGGCAGATGAGAGAGAGGCAAGAAGAGAGAATAAGAGCAGCGAAGAGCTATATTTAAGCTCGCGAGAGGTACTGAGAGGTTCGAGACAAAAAGATGGGACGGAAAGATGAGGAGAGAACGACATGGGAAGCGGGGAGATAAAACAGGAGTGGTGGTGGGCAGCAAGCTGGGCGAGTGAAACAGCTGTGTGCGACAGGCTGGCTGGAGAGGTTGAAGGAAAAGGTGGTCGAAGGGCGGTGGTGGTGGTGGCGGCGGGGGGAGGGCGGTTGTCTGCTTTTGATGTGAGGAACATAGATCAGAGACAACATCAACAGCGGCTGTAGAAGACTCCAAGCTGAGCGGGCTGCAGTCCACCCATGGTATGACAGAAGCGGATGATGCAAGGTTTATGGGATGTTTGTAAGCTGTCATGAAAATACATGAGATTACACAGCAGCTGAACAGAACTGACTTAGCCTACACCTGCATTTTAACTACCCTTGATGTGGGGGTGGGCCCACTATAACATGAGAAAAGAGTCTCATACTGTTGAGTCCCAAAGTGTGGCCTGTTATATGGCCTGTTATACATCGACATCCCAGCTCCATAGAAGATGTAGCTGCCAGGCCAGATCAACGCATACAGTGATGCTAAAAAAAGAAAAAAAAAGAATAAAAAAGGGAGGGTTGTGGGGGGGATTTCATCAAACCCAGCTGTGGTGTCCTACCAGGGGACTGTTACACACACATATTGTCAGGGGAGTGACAACAGAGATGCACACTTCCTTTGCAGATTAATAACGGAGGCCAGGCAGGGAGCCAATACAACAACACAGAAAGCAAAGCTGCTGTCAATACACCCAACCAAATATCAATTCAGTTATAATAAAACAAATCTTGACACACATTTTACATATTCGTCAAGCTGGCTGAAATGATTAGGATAAGAACTAATTGGGTTGTGCTGTCCTGTGTGATGTTAGCCTAGATCTTGCCACTCTCAACAGTATGCATTAGATAACCATTTTCCTCAGCGAGATTAAATCTGTCCAATAGCAGCTCGGCACTCTGAGGTTCTGTGAGGCCACGCCAGCATGAACATCAGGCCTCCCAGCTCCTGGACGTGTGAACGTGCACGTGAGGAGCCGAGGGAAGTGCAAAGAAGCGAGCAAGGTCCGAGCCCCGCGTCCGACCCCTGACGATGAGATAATTACGATAGATAGGAACCCCACGAGGCACACTGCTCCCGGCCGCCTCATCTAAGATGGCAGCTAGGGTAACACCCAGCGGTCCCACACCTCATAAACTAAAATTAGGCTACAGTTACATCAGTCAGCAGTGGAAGGGTTGACTGGGGACACACTCAAATGGACACAAGTGAACACACAGAGGGATATTTGATGTGGCTGACATAAAAGCAACCCTCTCTGCGGTCCACAATAGGTAATAAGGAAACGGCTCCAACATTAAAGACAGCACTCCCAGCTTCAACCGAGAGAAACCATAGAAAACTGAGGGGGAAACAAGGAATTTCAGGTCACATACTATATACAACATTGTACATAGCAGCCGAGAAGGTCCACTGAATAAAAGCAACTGCATCAATGGCTCATAAAAAGAATTAGTATCAGTGAAAGTATTGGCTGTAAATTCCTGTCAAACATAATTTTCCAGCCTTCTCCTCATCTTCTCCTTTTGTAGCCACAGGAGAGCGAAAAATATTTTTTCTTTAGTGTCTGACGTAATTTCAAACAGCTGGTCGGCGTTAGAGCACGAGATATATGCTGTGTATGGAACAGTTTTAATGCAGCAACGTGACAACAATTTCACGGTTGCTCATTATTTGGCCATGTATGGCCTGACTTTAAAAAAAAATGGTCAAGTTTTATGTCTTGGATGTAGACTGGACCAATGTGGTTTGCGTTACTTCTGTAAATATTTAATACATAGTTGACGTGAATCTACAGATGGGCCGACTCAAAATATACAACATAAAAGAAAACTAAAAGTCTTCACATGAGTGGGATGTCGTGCGCTACGTATGCGAGGGACATGTATTTATGGAGTCATTAGCGTTATGCAATTGTACCTGTGCTTTTCCTGCTGAACATGAAAGCGTATAGTAAACAGGACTTAGTGGAGAATGACGCAGCCTCCCCTAAGTCCAATACACCGAATGTGGCGTTACATCCTGATAGCCCACACGCTGCCTAATGCCACTTGCCTTAGATTCTAGGAACTTTTGAGATTGCTAGCAGCTTGTTCAAATACCAGCCGAGTGTACATACACTCTGCACACACAATGATGTAGTATTATGTATTAATATGGTCGTAAGCTTCCCTCTAGCTCTCCATATGCTTTATTGCATGTGTACATTTATTCGCAGTTTGCATCCTGGTTTGTTATCTCACCTGTGTATACAATATGTCTTATCATGTCCTACTGTTAACTGATACCGGCTCCGTCTTGGGAACGGTCATTATGTATGTCTGGTGCTTTTTAAATTGCCGTGCTACGATGGTTGAGGCTCTGTGGATGATGACAGTCAGCCCCACCCAAAAGGCATCGCGCTAATCTTTCTACAAACACATTACTTCAAACTACTGACAAACAATAAGGCTGCTTTTGTTAAAGTGTAAGAAGACTAAGATACAACAAACATGCTTGAAACATGTTGCAGCCCTGCAAGCTTGCCTGCAAAAAGGCAGACAGAGAGTAGGTTGTGTTGACCCCCTACATTGCTTCCTGATGTGCCCCACCTTCAACAATACTATCAATCTTCCTCTCTCGCTTTTGAGGGCAGAGCAGCCCTGGAGGCTGAAGTCATCTTAGGACACACATCTAGCAGCTCGACTGCAATGACTCTGCTTTCCAATACAGATCCACTGCCACTAAAAATCATAGTGTTCATCCCCATTATGTTCCTAACATCATACTCCAATGAAAACTAAGAAACATGAAACAGCACTTTTGGCCGATATTTTAGAGGGAAAAACTCTTTTTAGAGTAGAATAGAGACACCGAGCAAAGCCTGGAGAGACCATGTGCATGAGAATAAGAGGAAACAGATGCCGTCTTTTAACTTGAATGATAGCAAACTGGTCTCATATGTGTATTTTACAGTAATCCATTGTTGGTTGTCAGGTAGCATTATCTGTGGCCTGTTGTACTTCATTATACAGTCATTAGGTGCAAATACTTATCTGGACATATAATGGGCAAAGAATATCAGGAATGTCCTCGAGTGCATAGCAATCTAATACCTCAAGCTCTCCATCCCCTTGACACGGCATGTTTCCAGTATTCACAAAAAGAGGAAAAGCAGGAGAGAGAGAGAAGACCACACCTTGGCTTTGGTTAAACAGTTAAGTGTGTTATGACCTTCGGCAAGACATCCACCAACCAGGATACGCAGGGAAAAAAAAAGAACGCACACACACACACACACACAAGCACAATATCCTGGAAGCAAACGGTTGCCGCTCTGGGGTGACATTCAATGAAGATCACAGACTGAAACGTTCTATTGCATTACCATGAATTAGATTAAACTCTGTCCTATCAGATGGAAACCAGTTAGCAGAAGGATTCATGTTTGTCTTTGCTTTGCTGCACACATCACCCACATGGTGTTTTGTATGACAATACAATAAATTAGAATTAATGCTGCAGGGTTGTATGCATCCGCCAACCACTCTATGCATCTGTCCATAATACATGAAATTAAGGCTT
>CAAKHG010012878.1:1594-12481 GCA_901007715.1 Dactylopterus volitans | reverse complement strand
CTATCGCTTAATCTCCTGGTTATTGAATCAATCAATTCATTACATTTTGATTGGCAAAACATCAGCAACATTGGCTTGAGATATTCAATTTATCATTTTGTAAGAGGGAAATAAATAGTAAAATCTCATATGAAAGAGGCTGAAAGCAGAGGATGCTCCGCATTATTGCTTATCATTAGCAAATGCAATAATTCAAAGCAGCAACAGGGAGTTTTGCTAAGCAATAGTGGTCTTTGTCACGCTTAATTCTTTTGATATGACAGCGGAGAGAGAACCCCATTTAGTATATCATTTGAATGGAAAAAATATTTTGACAGGGATGAACGTAAGCATGTTTTAACAAGAGGTGAAAAGACGTTTGGTTCCACTGTGACATGCTTGCAGTTTCTGAGTTACTGTGAACATCAAGATCTGGGCCCGCGGTATTTGTGCACAGTTTGCTCGTAGTTACAGTGACAGACTAGCAGCAGGCAAGGAAGCACTTGCTTGACTGCAGTGTGGAAAAGGAGAGAACTTTGAGCACATGCTCGGTAGCTGCTCAAAAGCCCTTGGAGAGGGAAGGTGCAGATGGAGGCAGGAGCAGGTCGTAAAGTCCATGGCAGATGTCAACAGCGTGGGGTCCTATGATTACCGCAATGCAGAAAACGTGCGCTGAATCACAAAACTGGCCAATAGCAAATGGAATCAACTGTATAATTTGTCCAAAAAGCAGAGAATCTGAGATCTGGTATTTTACCTTTAATTGTGGAAACTGGACAATATGTTGATTGAGTTTATTTGTCCAACTAGTTCTTTATAGAAAACGAGTTTCATTTTGTTTTCTACTGTCCTTTATATTGTGAACTGCGTGAAGTTTTGTTTAGCGAGATAAGAATGGATGTTGATTTTGTAATCATGGATGACGCACAAAACCTGAGTTGGCTGTTTACACATGAAACATAAATCAGCCAGGCATTTGGAGACAGCTCGGGAGAAGAGGAAAAAAGCTCTTTTTAATAGATATAAAACAGTTCTTTAATATTTATTTATATTATTTGTGTTTCTTTTTTTTCCTCATGCTTTGTATATGTAAGATCAGAAGATGTATATTTTGTGAATAATGTGTCTTGTTATGGGCCAAATATATGGCATGGCATGGAAATAAAACTTAATGAATGAATGTAAAATGCAGAATGTTTTAGAATTTGTCATTATTTAACTGAAATTCCATTTTCGGGAGAGAATGGAATGTTTTTTCTGTGAGATAAAATTCTGGGGGGCCCTCTCATGCATGGGACCAGCCTGACATCACTTCACAGCAGAGTCAAAGTGGCCATCTGAGATGAACAAGGCACCTGGAAAGCTCCAAAACTCGTAACTAATCCCTTAATTCAGAGCAGATCAATACCCAAATGACTATTATGAGTCAGGCAAAGAGCTTTTTTTGAAAATTTTGCCAAGATACTGTTAACTGGACCTGTAAAAAATACCTGCAGTGAGCGTGTAGCTTCTATAAACAACACAAAGAAAACAGAAAAAAAAAGTCTCTTTAGAAAAGGCAACGAAAATACGGCTGCTTCCAGGTAAGCATGACCAACAAAGTGGAGCGCTGCCAGGAAATGACAGTGTATGGCCATAATGACAGCCATCTGACAGAAGATCCCTGGGAGGAAGTTTGTCGCAGTTGATGACGAGAGACAACTAATGCACGAGATATCAGTATGCGGAACATCATTATGGGTGTGCTGCAAATTTTACAGTGGTCTCCATTTTTTACATTCTGCAATTTGACTGCTTACCAGTCAGTTCAGTAAACGGCGATAAGAGTTTCGGCGACCTTGAGCCTCTCAGGCAAGCCTGTGGCCCTCGCCGAACTCCAGACAAAGAGGCTGACAATCATGGAATTCATGATTCTGATTGTCACGGCTATTGGTGCCATGTTCTGGCATGTTAAACGCTTCCACGTGGCACTGGAGAGTCCAGCTTTTAAGTATTCCTCCCATACACTTCTATTACAAAAATTCCCCCTATATTCCACCAATATTTCCTTGTATTTGCGGGCTTAAAATAGTGGGTTGAAATAAAGAAATGCATGTCAAAATGATAAGACGAAATACATTATTTTTAGATTTATCTTGACATCTAACAGTATAACATGAGACGTGAGAATAAAGAGCTTGAGTGCAGTTGCCCTTTGTCATCAATGAGGTGTGCTGTTAGGCAAACAATTCTCATTTAGGTGGGGGGGGGTCAAAGACGTGATAATAGCGCGGTTGTGGTTAAAACTTTGTGATTGGGTAAGTTGTTGCTGTTCAGAGTGACTCTAATCTTGCAGTCCAGAAAAGCCTCAAGCTGCGCAAGAAAACCCGCTCATGGTGCAGGAACGCATTCTTTCCTAACTGCAACGTAAACTACTAAAAAACAATGTAGAACCACAACAATACTGAGATATTTGAAGCAACAAACACTCGGTAATTGCAACACCATTTAACCTGCACTTAAGTCCATGAACACGTAATCCCAGATGACATGTGTGGAAGGTGGAGCCTCATCCATCGTGCTACAAAAAGACTGGCTTTGGGCACTGCATTCATTTTGATATTTTCTTTTCTCATTTTCTTTTTTGTTGTTATTCCGGAGGTGCTCACGGTCTAGTTTCTCGGATACAACTTGGTACACGTTTCTTGCTGTTGTTGCTCCAATATCATTTTGAGTAGTATAATTAAGTGATCGTCATTGTCCAACCAAGATTGTTTTCGTTTCAGTAAACATCATATGAAATCGCTGGAACATTGTAGAAAAAAGACCATTAGTAGCGCCCGTCCTCCAGAGAGGATGCATGTTGTCACGTTCAAGCTTCTTTGTACATAGTACAGAAGACGTGTTTATAAACAAAAAGGAAACAAAAATTGCTTTGCAGCGCTCACATAAATAAAGGTTCATCAATTATAAGACAGAGTACACAATGGCGTTGCTTATTTCATAGTCAATTAGTGTCCAGGCAATTTTAAACATCTCATTCACATGCATCTAAAACATTATAATGGATATTCACACTGTAAACAGCTGACATGGGAAAGTTCTAACTTTAGTGTGGATATGAGAGGGTCTAATGATGATTGTGGTTTAAGAGGTTTTTTTTCTTTTTCTTCCTGCAGCAGGAAGTGAAACCAGTCAAGCTTAAACTTAAATTAAACTTTCCCACAATGACACTGCAGGCTAATATTTAGTAGTATAATGCCGGTGGTTGTCACGCTGGAGCACAAACATTAGCGTAAACAGTTGATGGGGATGCTCTTTCATATTTGGTCATAACAGAACAGGACAAACTAAAGCTTTGACGCGATAGGCGGCGAATGATGAGCCAGAGAACAGTCGAGGGCCGTCATTAACGCATGTGTCGGCTTCATGGCAATTGGCGAAACAGAGATGACTGACAGATATGAAATAATGCGGCCGCTGGTAGAGAAAACGGACTTCAAAAGTGTTTTTTAAAAGTCCATGATTGTCTCGCCTAAAATGTAGCTTTTCTTGTCTGCACCAGATATCACATCAGGACACTTCAATAAAAACAAAAAAGGTCAAAGTCGTGGCGGCACCGGAGGAAGAGCCGGAGGGGGGGTCACCAGCGTCAGCGGGAAAAGTGGGAAAACTGAATTTGCGCTCCTTCACAACACCAGAAAATGAAAACTATTTTGTTGACTGATCTGATGTGGTTTTGAAGTTTGACCGCGTTAAACTGCAGCGATTACTTTTACGGAAAAGCGACTCGTGGGCCAGACGTGTAAAATTGAAAGCATTTTTTTCAAGATAAGGAAGAATGTGTGTAAAAAAAGGAGCTTTTTATTTACAGCCTGGAGGAGGGTGGGGGCAAATAATTCCAACCAAATTTTGAGTGTGTTGTCTCAAAATAATAACTCATATTTTTTCCTCTTAATTGATGATTGAAACCCCAGAAAAATGTACAGCTTTAATATGGAGTGTGTTGCAGAACTAAAATACTTTAGTCTATTCGCGCTTGCCATGGATAGACTAACAACCACCGTCTTTGTGAAATACGTCACAGCGTCATTATGTTTAAACTGCTGGAAAGGTTTTTCTAAGAGTAATAACCTGCAGGATTAAGCTAATGCAGCCTGGAATCTGTATATGTAACTGTATAAGATTTCCTTTTCTTCCTCATCGAGTGCATCTACATCATTTAGGAGAGAAAATGTCTCCGAACATTTGCCAAAGTAACATTTACAACACTCCACTTACGATGTGCTTTGATTGTGACAGTTTTTCTAAACTTTATATTACTTTCACAGTTTGTTATGATAGCCGTCTAATGGATTTATGTGTCAAGCCCAGAGGTTTGTTTAAATGAATTGCGAGAAGTGGCGGATGAAAAATGTCTGGGGGCCTTTGACAAATATCTGGCACTGGTCGGAAATCCATCCGAGTAATCTGTTTTACTGTTGCGCTGAGTGTTTATACTCGGCGGGGAAAATCAGTTTGTTTTCCCCTCATTCCTCAGCTTTTATTTTCTGAACAGAAAAAGTCCAAACAACACCTGGAAAAAAAAAAAAAAAAAAAAAAAAGCCTTTAAAATCCACTTTGTCTTTCAAAGCACAAAACAAATAAAGACGTAAATTAGACCCCAAATTAAATACTTCACGCCGCGCCGCTCTCCGGGATCTGCATAGAGCCTGGCGTCGCCTCGCAGCCATTAGATTATGCGAGTCAATAATAAAAAGAGGAGCAATTGTTCGGCGCTTTGTGCTCCGAATTTCAACTTAGCGGGATAAGTGATGAGCTCGGCCGCTAAACGTTACACAATTGCTTTGACTTGTCGTCTCGTGCGGCGGCGCGGCTGATTACAGATGCGCCTCGGCAGCGCACTGTAGTCAGTGACACGCGGCGGTGGCGCGCTTGCTCCTTTTTTTTTTTCTTTTTTCTTTTTTTTTTTAAACCAGGCAGACAACAGAAGTGCTGTAGAAAGAGGAAGAGGCAACATTCCTGCTGTTTATCTAGTCATCTGATCTGGCCAGCCAGTCATGTGTTGGGGTTGTGTTTGAGGCTCGGCAGCCAGCTTTAGGCTAATCCTAATGTATTCTACCAAGCTTCTCAGCCTCTCAACTTTAAAACATATTGCTCCTTCGCCTCTCTTTCTAGCTTCATACAAATAAGCAAATTAACAAGCCTCTAAACACACACACACACTCTCACAGGTGTTTCCCTTTTATGACTCACTTCACAGCGCTTTATGCCCCTATTTTGCTTTCATAATGAATATACTGTATGAGCAGATAAAAGCGTTTATTTATGTGGCGCAACTTTAACTCCTCCTGTCAGCAGACGACTGGATCTTGGTGTATGAAAATAAACACAGCTGGAATAATAAAAAAGCATGTCTCTGAAGAGGAAGTTGTAGCTTGACAAGTACTTACGAGAAACTTAAAGGGACACGTAGGCAGTCTAAACAAGCCAACACTTCATGTAGCACGTCCCAAACCAACAGGTGACAGCATATTAACAGGGCGTAGCGCCAGTAGCCAAAAGACGGACTAGCCCGGCCCCGCTGCTCCCGGGGTTGAACCGGAATACGGTAACTCACTCCTGCCTCCTGAGGTTTAAAGTGGTATTACAAGCCAGTGATACACAGGTGATAATTTGGTCCGCCAATTTTTGAGATAACGGACAACAGCGGATATTTGCACTCATGAGGCAGACGTCATTTATTTAGACGGTCTTGGTTTTTATGACCTTTAGACATTTATTACGAATCAACATTTATTACTGATAAATGTCTACCCTAATAGGGTAATACCAATAAACTTCTGAGTATCCAGCAGACAGAGTGTACTTAATGCATTGATATTTTTTTTTTGGTCTCATTTGTTAATACCATTAAATTGTATTTTATCAGATAAGTAGACTAAATATTGGCGAGACAACATTGACAGGCGCTCCCTTGTTCAGATTAGCCATTAACTGTCCCTTGAAAATGTCCCTTTATTTACAAAAGCTACATTACAATGCTTTAGAAACCATTAATCAAATTACAATGTCTGTATATTGATTTTTTTTTTTTAAACACATTTTAGATTCATGTACCAAATGCCTTTGGCTCAATCATTATTAATATTGTTGGGTAATCTCACAAAGGCCAATCAATGTGTTGACTCTTGAGACACATCCCTTATATAACTTACTTGCACCCTCCAGCCCAGTTAGGATTACTAAGTATTAACATATTAAACGCAGCATATTGGACAAAGGGTCCAGCTGTCCCGATTGTTCCATCTCCACTGCCAGACAGAGCCTGAGAGCAGGCAACACGAGCTGGTGAGTCTGAACTTCAGCTTACCAACAAAATGCACCATATCGGCACCATGCCACCTGACACGGATGTGCACCACCTTTAGAGGTAGGGGTCTGATTTGCAGCGGTGATATCGCATCGAAGCATATGCGATGAATAAGTCACATTCAGCTTTGTTAAATTATAGAGGTTTTTAGCTCATTTCAAATTCCCTGTTTTATCCTCTGAACGACCCAAAACATTATCAAACTTTTACTGTCATATGCAACAAAGGGAGCAAATTTTTGCAGAGGAGAGACTGGAACCAAGAAAATGTTTCTATCTTTTGCTTGAAAGGTGTCTGAAACTAATCGAAACCGTGAATGATCGATTTTCAATCAGCTAATTGTTTAAGCTATGTATATAATGTATTTGACTTCCATTTATCTCTCTGCCTTTAGTAGCCCTTTTTTTTGGAAACACCTACAGTGACCAAATAAATCAGCACATAGTCAGACACAAATATCAATCAGCTGATGAAGGTCCCCCAAGCTTTCTAAATTTAACTCCTCAAATATTGACCAGGTAATAAATGCGCCGGGTGTTTTGCTGACTTCAATTATCCTTGTCAGTGTGTTGTAAAACCTTATTCTCTCCGTTAGTGGCTGGGTAATAATAGCTATCCAGGAGAGAATGGTGCAAAATCAAGTTTTGCATTCTGGAGCGAAGGTCGACAGTTTAATTGGAAGTGCAAATTGCGTTCACGTGTATCCCCAAAGTGGATCGAGCCGTGGGCAAAGTGAATGTGCAACGCCGCGAGCCAGAGTTCCCCTAACAGTTAGGAGGAAGGAGTCGGGGAGTAGCGGCGGGTCACGGCTTTCCATTTCAACTGCCGTATATTTTTAGCGCTATAGTACACATGCAGCCAAACTACAATTAGTAGCGCAGAAGTGTTGTTTCCACTACTCGCAGACTCTTTCACACCAACAAGGAAGCTCCTCCTGCCTGCTACTGCATCGGCTCAGCTAAAGCTGCCAATTTTTGTTAAGACAGTGTAAATATTGACTCTACGAGTGCAGCTCCCATATGCTGGTTTGAGAATAAGCTGCTCCCTCGATTTCTGTCCGCTTCGCAGTCGCTCTCCATCCCTGCCTGCCTCTCTGCTGCTGGCTATGAGTCTGCAGAGTATACCACTGTCATTATATTCACCCTCTAACCACACTTACCCTTGTAGTGAAGACACACTCTTTCATCACTGATCTCTCGCTTTCTTTCAGCAGCCAAGTGTGCTCTCATAATAATCTACAACATCTGGGCAACGAGGGCTGAGACCAGGCTTTGATCGACTGTGTTGTCTTCTGAGGACTGATGGCCTTGTGGAGTCGAGAGCAGAGGCTGAACTCAGCGGTGGAATCGAGCGCCTACAATGGCAAAATGCTACAGTGCTACTTAAAAATAAATAAATAAATAAAAAATCTTCCATCAGCGACTTTGTGAGAACTATTTCTTTGGATTAAAAGTAAGTCGTGTTAAATTTTGTGTCCAAACTTTTCCTTCTCAGACTGAACCTGATGTGGTATTCAATCTCAAATGATGCAATCACTTAAAAAAAAGAAAAGAAGAAAAACCCTCTCGCACTCCACTTTCTACGACACAAAACATAGTGGCTCAGCGCATCTGAAGGGGGAATTGTTTTGGTGTAGCAGCGGGAGGGCGTCCGCGCTCTTAAATATGCAGCCTCTTTGACAGTGACATCTTCTGCCTGGATGCAGCCTCAAGTGAATGTCACAGTCTGACATTGCGGATGATGGCGGTGCCGCCTTTTTGCGGCTGCTGGATCACTGCGAACACTTGCGTTGGGAATTGATTTAGGTATGTTGACTGTGCTGCGGGAACAGGCAGTGCTGATGGGTAGCGGCTGCCAATGAGAGTTGAGGGTTTTTTGGTTTTTTTTGTTGTTTTTTTTTTTAAATATAACAATGGACAGTCCTTCTCTTTGATTATTCATTTGCACATATCTTTATTTATAAGCAAATAGACCTGTGTGATTCATATATCATTACAGAGGTGTGTAATCTCTGTCAACTGTGAGCCAACAGACATCGGTGACCTGATTTTTGTGTCACTGTATTGTATTAGAGATTGTTACATAATGTGGCTGTAGGCTGAAGAATGAATATGTTCTGCGGGGGAGAGATTTACCTTATCAAGAGCAAATGGAATGTTTCCAGCTGCATCAAATACATGGTGGAGTGAAACGAACCATGGCCACAATACTGAGACACATGAACCATGATGTCTATTGTGAGCCATTTAATCCCTCATTGACTACAGGGAGGGCAGCTGTCATGTGTTTACCAACATGTAGCCACATTAAGATGAAATGTATGAAGTGCAGTCAAGTGTTACCGGACGCTCTGTTCCTCTTGTTTTAAATATATCCTGCCTTGATGAGCGACGGAGAATCGGAGCCAAGTCACATTACAAGTAGAAAAGTCCTGATCAAGGCTATTTTTCTACTGTAAAAATATGTCGATAAATGGAGAATACATCAGTCCCAGTGGTATCGTGCGAGTTACCAGAGCTGCCAAAGAGTCAGCAGGAAAATGTCTGGCAACGCTACATGTATTACATTTCTAAACAGGCGTTTATACAGACAGTGTACGAGTCCTGCTGTTAATGCTGGATGATATGTTTCAAACGCATGTTGGGTGAGAAAGGCGCTTTAAAACTGCTGTGCTCTTTTGTCGCTCTATTGATTGTCTCTCACCTTGGATAATAGTGCGTGTTAGTTCTTGCTACCTGAAACCTGGCGAGTCACTGGATTTTTATTCTTTTTTTATTTTTCAAACAACGGCTTTGACCCTGACATCAAAAGGGCACAGTTTTCCTTTTCACCTTCAAAGCATGCCACAGCACATTTGCAGGGCGCTGTAAATAAAAATGCAAATAAAAAATATGACTCGCAGATAATGGAAAAGTAATAAAGCCCCGCAACATCTGAAAAATTTGTCAGCCAGCAGACGGCCTACATGCCACACATTACATCATTAATACAGATTACATAATTACTACAGATCATAATAGAGAGAGCAATCAGCTCTCCACCCCATTACACTTCCTAGCTTGGCATGAGGTAGCTCAGCAGCAGCACCAGCAGCAGCAGCAGCAGCCATGCAGCCTGCTTATCAATGAGCGATGTCTCATTGTGGATTGGTGAACTTGGCACATCAGTAAAGCTATTAAAGAAAAAAAATAAATAAATAAAAATCCTCTTGCCTTTATTTTTCAAAACAAATCCAATAAAATGGCTGTCGCACCGAGCTCTCAATGCCGCTTGTTTGTCATGCCGGACGCTTTGAGGGAAAAGGCATCCGTATTCGCTAACAAGGCCGCAAACACACGGACGCAGAAGAGGCTATAAGTTGTGTGAAGGTCCGGTGGAGATGTCTGCTAACTGCCGGCAGGAGAAACCTCCTCGTCCCTCAAAGCCTCCCCGACAGTTGCATGTGTTTTGTTTTCCTCCGTTTCATGTGTGCATCACGAGAATGCGCGCGGAGACGCCGAGATTACGTAACGTGTCAGGTAGGCCCGCATGCAGAATGAGGCCATATGTTTCATACACATTATGCAAAGACTAAGTTATTAATATGCAATCATGAACCAGATGCTCTGGGAAGGAGCACTGAGGAGGCAGACCACTTGCGCTAAACAATCTCCGGCAACGGCGCCTTTTCAACAATTGCTACCAGATTGCTAGTGGCCAGCAGAGCTGTTAGACAGGAGCCAAAATAACACAAGGGGAGAGGAGACGGCGCGGCGATCGCCGGCAGTGGACGGACTCAAAACTCACCAGTTCTGCATCAATAATGCTCAGCGGGAGAAGCTCATGTCTCGGGCCTGCAGAGACAAAAAAGGACATACGGTAAGAAGGGGTGAGAATTTCATAAATCACACAGGCCCGAATCAGGACTTATTTGGCTGAGGTCTAAAAACCCCGGCATACAGTAGGAAGGGCATGAGCCGAGGCGGAACCACACAGGGAGACGAGCACACACCACATCCCGCTGCTCCCCCTGCCAAGAAAAACATAAAAGCGAATCACAGTATCGACAAGCGACTTCACAGCGGCCTCGGTTGTTAACAGTAAGGGCAGATGCGTTGCGGGGCTGATCAACATACAGCAACGGCTACTGAGCCTGTCAGTCAGTGTGCCAATGCCGCTTTTCTGCGGCACCATCAATCCATCCGGCTGTCTGCTTGCGCTTCCGCGGCCACAGATCTCTCAGTGAGGCCTTGGCAAGAAAAAAAAAGGAAGAAAAAAAAAAAAAAAAAAAAAAGTCCGTGGGTGTGAGTGACAGCTTTGTCAAAGACGTAACACAAAGAAACTGAGCTATGAAGAAACCCTGATAGCCCGCCCGCGACAAAAGGGAGGGAAGCGGGGACAGCCGGGCTAATCAAGACCAGACCCTTGTAATCAAAAAGAAAAAAAAAAGAAGAAGAAGAAGAAGAAGAAGGCATGGAATAAATAAAGAGGGAAAGATCAAAGGTGTGCGGAAAAAGATAAAAACAAAAAGGAGATGCACGGTGAAATGGCAGTAAAGCCCTGATCTTATAACAAAT
>CAAKHG010012850.1:12136-28648 GCA_901007715.1 Dactylopterus volitans | reverse complement strand
CCCCACCCGGCCCGCCCCCCACACACACCAATTCTCCCTCCCCCAAAAGCTTTCCAGCATGACAAACCACATGGGATTTCGCTAGTCCTTTAAAGTCTGCTGCCTCTGGGAACCACTCTTCTCCATGCAACATTTTAGTATTCTAGGGAATACGTGACTGGGGAGGCAACCAATGCTCTTATATTGCCATCTCCCCTCGGTTTTTTTTTATTTCTGTTGATGCTTTGTAGCGAGGAAAAAAAGTGGTAGTTATCAGGTGATTATAACGATCGCTTATTTTTGTCCATTTTCTATTATCACTTCGATAATTCTTCAACATCAAACATTTTCTGCTAAGATGTCTTTTACTGAAGTCATTTTTTTTATTATAACACATAAAAGCATCACAACAACAATATACAAATTCTTAGTAATCTTTAAAACCAAAACACATTTACACATGCAACAATAGGGTTTAAGACAATGAGTAACTTATTGGATAATTTTTGGAATGTGTAATGTTACTTTGCAGGAGAGAGGACTTCCCGTTTGCTCTGCAGGGGAGAAGTCCAGACTATTTCTGATCTCAAGAACAACATTTGATATGTCAAATATGTATAGTGTACTGCAATTGATTCTAAGTTTGAAAGTTTCCAACATAACCTACAACTCTCTTACTGCCTTTTTATTCACTCCCTTTGTATTCCAAAGCAAGAGAAGGGGAAAAAAGAGATGATTTTACATAGTTCTATTAAAAACATGTACTTGAAAATGTGACCTCCAGACAGCAGACTAACTCAATAAATGTCTGGTGCTGTAACAATCAAATAATGCCCGATTAGATTTCTTAAAGAGGTGCAGCTCACCACGCAAGACAATGTGCCCTGTTCTGCAGTGAGTCAACACGAATGAGACGACTCAAGAAGAAGCCCTTCACAGAGGCTCCGCTGCCATCCTTCAGCTCGCCACTCAGACAAATCACGCCGCCCGTGAATGTTATAGCATGGCATTTAAAAAAAGAAAAAAAAAAAAAGGAAGAGGAAAAAAATGGCTTCCAGATGAAATAAAAAGACAAAAACAATAGGAACAGAAATTCAAGGTTGAAGAATAATCGACGGAATAGATTATTGCTCCAGAGTTTGTTATATCATCGATGCTTGTGGCCTCTTCAGTTTGACGGATTCAGTATGATCGTTTGATTGTCTGTTTGAGTCCTTTACATAGGATCGGCTGCGAGTCTACAGCCACGACACTGAAAACACATTCATAGACACCAAAAATATACATTATGATACTGTCAAAAGGTACAATAATTACACAGAAAAGGAAATTACAGAGTTAAAACAACACCATTATGTTTTCATTTATCTTTTTCGTCTGTCCACTTTCTCGTCCCTCCTCCGCTCCAAATGTGGCGACTCGGGTTCTGTGAACCCATCAAGCGCTCCTGGCAGAGAGTCAAAAGTCCCACCAGCCCACCTGCTGGACGGGGCGGTCCACGGCTCGCCTCTCTAGAAGAACCACCGAAATGCTTCGCCATTGTTGACCGGCGTCCTCTGTGGGAGACACGATGTGAAGGACACATTTTTATTTTGCAGGCCATACCATATATTTACCCCCCACCCCCCACAGCAGATTACAACAAATATATTCAAACTATGCAGGAAATCATTAACACATTTGACAATAATGCATGATGTGACCAGCGATGAAGAATAGCAGTTTTAAAAAGCATGCACATAAAACTAAGTAAAAACCCAGGGGGGCGCTTTAAACAGCTATAACGCACAACCACCAAACCAAGTATTTCATCAAAGAGCCAGCCAAGGTGATTACATCCATGTCCCACCCACACCCAAATAATCATTACGCTGGATGAAATATTCAATACAAATTCCCAAGAAGCAACAATGAGGCATTTAATTACTGTGAGCTCTAGCCGCAGTGAGGGGGAACAGTGCATCATTTCAATTTGAGCCCGCGCCAGCAGCCGCCCCTCCTCCTCCTCCCTGAAAACCTCAATGCCAGAGTGACAGCCTCTCCTTTTCGGAAACTCATTTAGAAGTCAGAGACATAAAATACTGAAGTCTCCCACCAATCCCCATGACCAATTAGCACTTTTTGGGGGGATTTTTTTTTTTTTTTTTTTATCCCCACCAAACCCTCCCCCTCACTGTTGCCTGTTGACAAGGGGGAAATGGTACATAATCACAACTAAAATCACTTTAGTCTAAGTGAAGGGCAATTTGACATTTTAATACCAAGTGTCATTTGTGGCTCCTTAAAAGCAACCGATGATTGCCTCGGCACCACGCAGGCTCCCAACATGTGCAGTTTATGGTCCACATGTAAACAATATTTATAGTGTGCAGTGAGGCCGGGCAACAGCTGAAGAGAAAAGCGCCGACTTTCAGTGTGGTTTTATTGTGACGGGATGGACACGCCGGTGCAGTGGCGCAGCCTCCTTGGTGCTCTCATAAACCATGGCAGCTCTGAAAATGCCCACAAGTGTGAACGGTGGTCTGTCTCCCTGCATCAGCCCTGTGATTGATTAACAAATTCTCTCAGGCAATTAGCTGATCAACAGAAAACTTACTGGCAACAATGTCAAACAAGTGATCAGAGATTTCCTGTTTTTTCTTCTCTTTTTTTTTTTTTTCTTCAACCCAGAGACTAAATGGACATTTTTCATAATTATCTGACGTGTTATATAGGACCAAACAATTAATCACCAACTTCAGCAGATAAATCTAACAGAGGAAAGACAAAAAAAAAGAAGAAAAATAACCCCAGTTATGATTAATTAGTAGAAGCATGAAATAATGAAAAGAAAAAAAAATGTCTTTGAACCCTCTAATAAGGTTATTAGCAAACTGTTTTTGATGAGTGTTTGCCTTTTACCAAAACACAACAAATCATCCCTTAAACCCCCTAAATAATCACAAATGTTCAGATATTATCTTTGAGGATGTAGGCTTCGTATGTAAATTGCTTATTTCTGTCTGTTTTAGTCAACTGCACATTGGCAGGAAGTGGCTCACCATTGCATTTGGATGTATATATTTGTTCCCATGTGTGAATCGACCATTTTTTTCTCCACACTTCATTAAGGAGCCTCTATTATCCTTCCAAGTGAATAATTGAGGGACCCAGAACAGCAGGAGACCATCATCACCAATTTTTAGTCACACACAAAATGAAACATCATCATGTTTTCAAGGCTCAAGTTGCTCTCACAGAAATTCTGATGTTGTCTGTTGCCTAATTGCGTTGAGCAGACACTGATGCCCCCGCCCCGCCTCCTCGCCCCTTTGTTATGTCACCATGGCTCCATTAATTGTATTTTTTATCATTTTTGATGACAACTACACTTTCATAAACACTTTTCATGAAATTTCAGCTTTGCGAGAAAAACAGAAATGATGGGTGACTGATGGATTCGACCAGTTAGATACTAAAAGAATAAACATGTTTAGAATGTGTCTGATAAGGTCACATGATGTGGCTTTCTTTAGCCAACCGACCGGTTCTTGCTCGTTTTGTGGAGAGAGTTTGGATTTCCATGTTATTTTGAATGTCTCCACTGCTTTGTTACATTCAAAATTAGGAATTCTTCCGGTTTGTTTGGAACAAATGCGGGGGAAGAACTGCAAACATTTGATAATGAGTATAAAATGTGCCAATAAAGGAATCTTTAACAGGGTTTAGAGCAAACAAATGTCTGCCAACTTATTAGCTTTACAGTCGGCAAAGACGCGGGGCACCGCCATTTCCTCTACGCCACACAATGCTCACAGGCGCATTATACATTCAGCCACACTAACGCCATTTAGTCAGGACTGCGCATGCCAAGTTCTGTGTCTTAAGACCTGTAACTTCAATGGAATCATGTTTCAGCAATGAAATAAAGCAGCACGGGGTTAACCCCATCATGCTTCTAGAGGACAAATCTGCAGTTTAACACATTTCTAGGTTCCCATATAAACAGTCGAGCTAGCGGGTCCCATGTCAGCGTGTCCGACCCCCTCTTAACGTGGCGCAGGGGTAGCATGCAATGAGCAACTTTACTCTGGATGTTGCGCACATCATGGGCACATCCGCATCACATACGGAGAATCTGCAGGGGCGCGTTCAGCCCTCAGCTCCGCTCTTTTGGTCTAGAATGTAACGCCCTAAGTGCGCGGGCAAAAAGCGGAGAAAGGGGAGGTGAGAATGTTTATCTTGATCCATATTCTCACATTGATCAGTCCCTGGTGGAAGTATAGCTCGCCAGAGACAATAATGACCCTGATCTGGGCACTTGGCATGTCTCTGTTTTGTTAAGTTCCCGCGTTATCGATCCACTGGGGCGCTTGAGTGCTGCTTGGATTCACTCCCGGGCCTCCTCGCCTCGGCACACTGCAGTGACCAGGCACAAAGAAGGCTCAATTAGCAACAGCTCAGCGTGGTCTGCTCCCCCACCTGCATGCGCCTTCAAAATCACTCCATCAACCACCGGGAAGAGTGAGGCAGAGAAGACCCAAGAATATAGAAACCGAGTGAGAGAAAGGAAGGGATAAGGAGACCGAGGAAAAACAGAGAAGACAGAGAGGTGGGGAGACGGCGAGGATTGATAGTGTTACACCCGGGACACAGGAGCAACACCAAGGTTTCACCTCAAATCAAGACAGCATGGCAACAGCTAAGCCCCACGTGAACACCGCTGCCTGTGCAGCAGAGCATACATAACAACCTGCCTACAACGACACACAGAGGGAAAGACAATTTCCCGCTCTGGCAATGAATGCACGCGACCGAGTATTGAACTGACGGAAGGAGGAGGGAGAGATTTCTAGACCTCAAATTAACCCCACCGCATCACCACAGTAGGCAGTGTATTCTAAGTGTCTGCCGGTGGCTCACGGCGGTAACGGCACAGTAAAACTGACATGTGGTGGAATAATTCTCCGCTGATTCTGGCAAAGCATTGTGAGGTCTCTGGACAGCCGTGACACCCTCTGATCCTAACTGAACCTGGCAGGTGCAGTTAATGCTGAAGCCACGACGGCGGTTGATTGAGACGTGGCGGAAAGGCAGGAATGCCTGCAACGGGAGGCGAACCGTAAATTAAACCTAAAGCCGCTTCTGGTAAAGCTCTGCAGGGGCAAATGCATGCACGTGCAACATAAACCACCAACCGTGATTGTGTGCATCCAGGTTAAGGTCAACCTTCCCTGCTTTTTTGCGCGCAAATAATAAAAGCGCATGAACAGTCGGCAACCCCCAACCCTGCCCTGCCCCTCCTCTCCCCCTGCAGCCTTGGAGTCACACTGAGCCGGGGCCAGAGATAAACCACTCAAGCCGATGAGGATGATAATGGCAGACGCCGCAGCGCCTCAAAATTCAATCAGCGCCGGGACGTCAATGCGGATGAATGTAAAAGTGAAATATGCTCGCCAGCGTGTGTTAAAAGACGCCACACAGGGCTCGCAGAAACAACAACAGGCGATGAAGAGGACGATGAGGGGGATAAAGCAAGCGGGGAAGCGAGAGAGCGAGAGAGAGGGAAAAAACAAGAGGGAGAGGGGGAAAAAAAATGAAAATGATGTGTCTCTACTACTCTGCTTCTCGCGGCATAATCCCACTGGCATTCTGAGCAGCCCTACTTTAACCACAGACTGTGAATAAATTACCCTTTTGAACTCAGGGTGATTGCAAATGTGCCCCGGTTTCTCTTGAGACATGTCTGGCACTAACCCTCAGCGCTATGCTCCCTGCCAGCCTTGTCACGGAGGCCAAAACCCCCCATCCTCCACCCCCCCCTTTCCCTCCCTCCGCCAACACCCCCCGCCCCCCACTCCCACAGTCCCCTCCCACCACCACCACCACCACCACCACCACACATACACCCAAAAACATCATTAAACTTTTAATTTACCATAATTACCGATGGCTTCTCTCTCTCTTTCTTTTTTCTATCTAGGAAATTCCGTGCCTCTCCTCATTCTCTGAGATTAAAAAGAAAAAAAAAAAAAAAAAAACGTGTTAGAGACGAGAAAGTATCCAGGAAAGAAATGTGCGTGGCGCTGGAAAAATCAGAGTAGAGATGGAGCCGATAGAAGCAGGGCAGAGACACATGCGAGGGGAAGACGGAGAAGAGAGAGCAGGAGAAAATGGAGAGATACATTCTGAATGGTAGCCTGTGTGCTGATGTGTTACAGAATGCTCATTATAACGCAAGGCCCCATACATTACCCTGACAATCCCCATTATTTATTAACTTATGGGCCGGGAACCGGGACACTTTTCATAACCACAACCATTTGGATGCAGCTCTGACAGGCTGCAAAAAACAATATATATATATATATATATATATATATATATATATATGCTACCTTCCTCTCTCTTTCCCGTGCCCCACATGTGCGCGCACACACGCACGCACACACACACACACACACACGCAGTGCCTAAGTTATCTGCATGATTACTTTTTTAACAACCTCTCAAACAGATGTGAGATTCGCACGAAAAACCCAGGTCAGCCTTCTCTCGTGCAACACGCCGCAAGTATGATCAGAAAATTTAGTCTGTGATCATTAACATAGAATTACTGAATTTCCTTTTTTTTTTTTCTTTCTTTTTTTTTTTCCTTAGGAAAACCAGTGGAGAGGCAGACAGCGGAAGCAGGAAAATGGGAGTAAAGAGAATTTTCTATCACAGTCAAGGAGGGAGGACTTTGGGAGCCAGCTAAACATTCAGGGCCAATCTCCAGGTCTGAGAGAAAGAGAGGGAGGCGAGTTTCAGCAGTGCAGTCAGCCTTAACTGATGTGTTATATATTGCCTGTCACTTTATTCTGCAGGAATATTGGGGCGTTGCCAAGCTCAAACCTGGAAGGTATGGCAATCCATCACCTGCATCCGTGTTGGTGGGTGGGGGTTGAAATCTCATCTTGAGGCTTGTAGCCAATATTCTAGCCACCCAATGTCGGTTATAAAAGGTGCCTCTCCAAGGCCGCTATCATGGACAGAGCGCTCATCTAGTCATCCACACACCACTGCCAACCCCCCAACCCCCATCCCCCCAACCCCAACCCCACTAGCCCTGCGTCACAACACAAACAGACTCTGCTCTGCACATAAAGCTTAGACCTTGGATATCACCTCCATATATATATATATGTTGTAATGATCAAGAAAATCAGTAGTTAAAATAAGTAATTCAATAATGTCATGAAATCATCTATTCCTTAATCATAATCAAAAATATGGTTGATCAATTTAGTATGGCGGTTTGACGAAGTACAGTTCCACCTCATGTACATCACAGTAAGCGAAAGCTCCGTTAAACATTAGGGGGCGGCATTACTAAATAAGCCCCCATAAGATACTGCATTATACCGTAGGGTACGGTACTTGAGTTATGATGCAATGTTGCAATAATTTATCACCATGCAAAACATTGTAAATCTATGAGGTATTGATTTTATTCTACACCCCTTTTTAAGTGTAAGTCATCGTGGTGGTAGTGTTAGCAGGGGAAATGGTATTGACCCATTCAAATACAGTGAAATTTGACAAGTGGTCTTTTCTGCATGGGCAGCTGCAAACCTTTGGAATATGAAACAGTCTTGAGTTGCAACAATGAGCAGGTTCAGTCTCAAATATGAAATGAATCGCCAGAAATTTTGGTAATAAATTTATCAATTTGACTGACTGTCAATGGGGAAAAGTTCTGGTTTCTACACTCATCTTGGAGTAAAGTAGTCTAAACACATTTGGTTTGTGTTGAAAATAACAGCATCTTCTCCATTTTCTCTTATTCTATTCACATTCATAACAATTCATTGCAAAGATAGTCGATAAATTCGAAAACAGTTAGGATTAGCACTCAATTTTGCAAATTAACAGTTGATTAGACCTAAATTTACAATGAAATTTTTAATGTCAGCGTTAATTATTTTGTATTGCTCCCTATAAAGAAGCAGACAAATGAGGAAATGTGTAGCTTTGCCTATGTCTCTTTGGAATATGTTGGAACTAAAATGATTTAAGGAAAAATTAATGGCTGACATTTTTTTGTAACAAGTAGTTTCCTAAGTTCCCATTATTTATAGTGGCATTATTAACCTTGGAATTATCAAACCCATAATGATCTTTAGACACCCAGTTTGCACTCCATTTACTGGCAGTCTGTCCTTTAAAAAAAAAAAAAAAAAAAAAAAGGCTGGAACAAATATGCTCAATTTTCTAAATTTTTCACCCACTATCCTCTTTGTTTTTAATGCCTGAGAAAAAAAAATCATTACGGCGGCAATATCAGACCATCAGACTGAGGTCAGCAGGGAGAGAGGCACAAGACTGAATTTAGAGTAGAATTAAGAGAGAATTTAGAGTGTTAACTTTTGGAGACATTTCCTACCATTTCCTTCAATTTATATCCTGCGCAGATCATCAGCTTATTTGATTTTTCATGGAGGACTGTAATTTGGCCATACCAACAAATTAGCTTAAACAAACCAGTTTTTCCTCAAAATTGCATGTGCGCTCAAATACCTGTCCCACTTAAAAATGCCAATGGCACTAATGCATACAGAGAGCACACCAATGATGTGAGAGCATACCAATACTGCAATCTTTTAATTCAAGGTCCAACCTTGCACCAGGCATCCATTCGAGCAAATCAAGCTAAGTGTATTGCGGATGTTTGTGAGTAATGAGGAATTTGGGAGTTTTTTGCTGACTGGGCATGTATGCAGTAGAGAGTGAGGGGTGGGGGGAGGTGGAGGTATGATGGTGTGCTTAAGAACTGTGCATGTGAGAGGCGGGGTGGTCACAGGGGGGAGATTAGGCTGAGGGGCAGAGGAGGAAAACCAAATCCATCTCCATCTCAGAAACATCCTAAAGCAGATTACTTCAGTAGGAGACGAAAAGAGGGGGAGAGCGGGAGAGCGAGAGAGTGAGAGAGCGAGAGAAATAGATGAGGGAGCAGAGGAAGAGAAAGAGGGAGAGAGAGCAATTAGCATAGATGCAATTCTGGCACAGTCCTCTGACTTGATATTTGACCTTCTGCAAGAGTCTTGCCAAATATCGCCCGAGAAGCGCAGATGGACCATATGGCAAAGTGCTGCTGGAGGCTGAGTGTGACTCCGAGCCTCCGTATGCTAATAGAGAATGCAATTACAGTGCAGCATTTCTCTATGAGGTATATTTCATGAGCCCAATTTGCAGTGAGATGGGCCAAACCTCGGCGACTTCAGAAAACACTCTTTTTATTAAACAGTCAGGGAGCCACTGATTGGACCGTATAACCGGGAAAAAAAACTGGATAATGTCCCTTTATGATGAAGATGCTGTATGCAAGTGGGGACTGAAGCACCTAGAATTAAAATGCTTGAAAATGGCAATGGGAATCACGTGTGGCGGAAAGCTGCCGCTCCGTAATCCGGTGCTCTCCTCTGGACACGCCCCAATCCGTGATGTCACAGGAGATGTTTTTCCATCAGTTGCCGAAAGAACAAGCACCTGCTGAGCCCAGGGCAGCACTGACTGGGGCGTCACCAGCGGCGCAGGCTGCCGTAATGTTTGACTCTGCAGCCACAGTTCCGTGTTTACGCTAAAATCTCGGGATATTTAGTGGCTTTGCTTGAGGAACTGAGACAGCGATGAAACTCAGTAACGAAAAGCCTATTGCCAAAAAAGTCGGGACACTGTGTAAAATGTATGTAGAAATAGAATGTGATGATCATTGCAAGCCTATTTTTTTTTTACTGATTTTTGAAAATTATATGCCCATTTTGAAGCCCTGATCAATCCATTTTTTTTTTTTTTTTTAACTTTTTTTGGAAATGGGATTGTCAATAATTCAGGCACTTAGGTCACACTTTGGCAGAATTGGTTTTAGGCGCTATGCATCTTTTAAATTGAATTAAGTGCAGAGTACCTTGAAAATGTGAGTCCTACACTTCCCTTGGTAATTTAACAGCTTTATTAGCTATGGGTTTTTTCATTGTTTTTATTAGTTCCTTATCTCTTGTGTTGATTCTGCGTGTTGATAGTATTCTTTTTCTTGCAAATGTTTCTTGTTCTTAGGTTTCCCTCTTATTATACTTATTATATTTATATTAAATCAAGATGATAAAAATCCAAGAAAATTATGTATCTTGAACACTGATTTGTTTTTGCCAGATACGTTTTAAAAAGGAAATTGCTGTTGACGTCTGTGATGGAAAGCACTTCTGTTGGGGAAAGGATATGATTTTGGATTAATGTTCATAAACTTGCAGTTTTGTCTTGTTAAATGTTGACTTTTTCAACATCAACTATCCTATTTTCCAAACTATGACCGAATGCTGTGATTCTCCAAGCTCTCTCTATTGGAGAGGCCATCACCTGTTTGAAAAACAAATGAATTGCATTGTCAGTAAATACTTTACAGAAGCATTCTGACCGCACAACATATTGTGACAGAGTTACTGCATTTGCTGTTGGTGTATAAACCGAATTTCTAAGAGAATGGATTGCAGTGTCCTATGCAAATTGCTATCCAAGACATATTTGGCTTCTTTAAATTTGACGATGCCCACCCGCACCTTACCCTCAGCTGAAATATTTGCGACATTAAGTGTCATGTGGATTTTAAAAGAAGCAATTAATTGCATGACAGCGGAACAATGCATGATTTGCAATTTAAAGGTTATGTTTTGCAAAAAACACAACCTTTGGCTAAGGTCACAGGAAGATGATGGTTTGGTCAGATATTCAGCCCTGACTTAAAGGCACAAGATGTTATTGATTTCATAAAAATGTGAGAAACTGATGCAATGCTGCTGGTGTGAAAATATTTTTGTATATGTGGTTGTATATGTAAGCATCCATTCTGCCCTTTTGTATAAAACTTCTGCATATAGATGTTCTTTGGTGAAACCCAGGCATCGCTCAAACACCTCTAGCAAATTAACAGTATATGAAGGGTAAAGAGCTGGCTCATATTAAACAAGGTTAATTTTCAGACATGCTTTTATGAAACATTCATTAACTAACCAGTTAAAGCTCTCATCCTAACACAGAATCCATTCTTAGACAATGCTCCCCTACAGAGAGATATTTCAGTTAAGAGTGCTGAAACAGCGCTCAGACACCATGGCTCTTCCATTTTTAATGCATGGAAAATCCCTGCCCACACAGATGCAGCCTGAGCGAACCATAGCAGGAAGGATGGAAGGCGGCACCCTCGGGTCACAGTCAGCCAGCCGTCTGTAGCCGGAATCACCTACCTGCCTTTAAGTACAACAGTGCCGGCCTCCATTTCAATTAGCTTCACATAAGTACCCTCGTCCGAGTAGAACAATTTTACACAAGGCTGCTACAAAGCTAACTCTCCTCATGGGAGCAAACCCTATATAGAAGGCAGCAGCGAAGCTTTCACGTGCAGGTGAGATCTCAGGGAAAACAGAGCGCAGTGATGCAGCGGCGAGGTCGATCGAGACAGGAGATCAGAGCAGTGAGAGCGGGGAGAAAGGCAGGCTGGGAGATGAGCTGGAGGGGTAGAAGATGAGCAGGACACGCGTTTGAATGCGTAGATACCTGAGGGATCTGGTATGGAAATCCCCAATTTCTCAGCCAAGTTGCAGCCCTTTGAACAGTGGAGGACGTCAGCGAGTGCGGCGAGAAGCCATGTGGGTGTAACGAAGCGAGGGCTAAGCGAGGCAACATGCTGCCAGTCCTCTGAAATGTTAAATTGAAATGCAAAGTAGGAGCAGGCCTTCTTGTTTTGAGCAGATTTCTCAGCATCTGTGTGGGAGCCCTTAAACTCCGAGGGTCTATATACAGAGCTCTGCATATTTACTGTAAATCAACATAATATTTAGGTTAGGATTAGGAAATACACACAGCTGAAGTTGAATCTTTAACCGCACTCAGGTAGTGGCTCAAACCAATCTATGCCGCAGATACATTTAAGGAGAAGGTTTTGAATGTCTACCTCAAACGGCATGCGAACGCGCCCTCTGGTTTCAAAATTATTCTGTTTTTTCCCCCCCCTGGATAATAAGTGTCTCACAGATGGAGCACTTTGGCTGAAGCACAAACTCGCAGCTGAATCGGTTCAAAATGGTGATGTGCGAGTATTAACATGTACAATAATAGGGTTTTTTTTTTTTGGAGAAATGTATTGCATTTACTTTTGTATTCATCTAGTGTGTCAGAAAAGTAAGCACTTCGGCGCTTATTTCAACTTGGTGCTCAATCTACAAGCCCGCAGCCACCCGCCGCCCAGGCACGAGGGGCCGAGTCCTTCCCTCACCGTCCCACGCGCTCAGCCAGCACTCGTTCTCCCAGCCTGGTGTTACGCCTGCACCCGAAAACGGGACGAGTGATTGAGAGCGAGAACAGCGCCAGGCTCTGCAGGCAGTTTAGCACAGCGGTCAAACCGTGTAATTGCAAATCCCTCGTCCACCGGGGACACAGAAAAGCAATCTCCCCGCACACAATCATGGGATAATTACCACAACCCTGATGAAATGACTCATTTCTTCAGCAGAAGCTAAGTTTGGTCTGTTAACATTTGGGAAGTCCTAGAAGTGGCGTATAATTGAATTGTTTTTTTTTGTTTTTTTTTGGTAATTAGCAAAGGGCTAAACCAGAAGTTAGCCATTTTGTTTTGCGAAAGTCTCCAGAGCGGCGCGCACTGCGGATGCATGCTGGTGCTGGGACAGACACCAGCGTTCACCATGCTCGTAGTGACTGACTTGTAGAGTTATTAAAGGCGAGCCACACTTTCCAATTTTCCGAAAGGAATTAAGGGATTATATAAAGTCTCTAGACGATATACCGAAACAAAACAATCTATGCTGATCAAAAAATGCATGTCCACTTTGTTGACTGATTACACATTTGACTTTTTCCTTTCTTTCCTATTTATTTATCTCCTGTCTTTCTTTGAACTCGTGCGTTGCATGCTCAGCCTTTTGTTCACTTGTACATTCTGAAATGGCCTTTTTTTTTTTGGTTGAGAATAAAGTTGGGAAAAAATAGTGACTGACCTGGTGGCCCATTAGTTAGGGAAATGATTAAAATGCTCAAAATACAAACATCTACATTAGAAGAGCTTGTGTAATTTATAACTGAAGATATAAGGTAAACCATGACTGCCAAGGTGCATTTAGGGAGGTGGGGGCGAGTGTGTGGGGCAGCATCTGCACCACTGAGCCTGAAATGAAATTATGTGCACTGCTAATGTCACAGGGACTAGAAAAAACAGATTGTACAACCTCCAGTTTAAATGGATTCAGTTTCAGATTCTGGGTCACTTTTGGGTGACTTTGGCAACTATCCTGCTATGATTTGATAATAACTGCAAGGAAAAGAGTTTTGAGTTTGCTGTTACTCCAAGTAACCCTGGCAGAGGCTCATGCTCTTGTTATATTTAATGCTGCCCGGTGTAGAGAACTAAAACTTGAAACAGGAAGAACAAAACAGACACAAAACAATTATTTTGGGGGCTCTTGCTCCAGAAAAAAACTGAGGATTTTGTAAATGTGACATTTGACAAATATTACTTTGAGAAAAATCCTCTACCTCCAGACTTTACTCTAATCTTTGCTTTTGCCCAGTAAATTATTGGATTCTTTTACTTCTGCGGCACACGGATCACAAAGAGTGGACCCAAATTAGGTCAGGGCGTGGCATCCGGCGTGGGTCCTTAGGCAAGACCCTTAATGACAGCTGCCTACCTCAGTCAATACTAAACAGTCACATCAGCTCGGACGTCGACCAGGTCAACCAGGTCTGCGTCAGTTGCTAGGAAACTAGGGCAATCTGATGAGAAATGGGCTACTGGAAAAAGACATACCGTACGTGGATAAGGACCGAAATCACAGAGTTGTTGGAATGCTACTATTCAAGCAACCCCAGAGAGACGGGATATAGGAACTGGATGTGCGACCCACGGATACTTTAAAACCCATCATCATCAAGACTCACAAAGAAAAAACTGACAGTTCAGTGATGCAATATCCGTGAGCACTGGCTGCTGTCACAAGTTGAGATCAGGGAAATGCAACAATTATAGAGCAGGCGGTGGGGGCGGTCAGCGGGAGGATGTAATCATCATCCCCAAAATCCAAGATTGGGTACAAAGTCCCAGGAGACCCAGACAGCCTTAACACAAGGGCAGCTGACCAGTTGGAAGATCATATCAAAATCATATTATAATATCAAGAAGTCCTACCAATGGCTATAGAACGCTGCAGTAAGAGACAGCGCAGAGGTACTAATCATGACTGCACAGGAGCAGGTCCTGAGCACAAGAGCCATCGTGGATCTACCACAGTAGACAAGACACAAGGTACAGGCCGTGCAAAGAGACAGTCCAGCACATACTGTAATAACGGATTGTAAGATGCAAGCTGGAGCGGCGTACGTGGAAGGGCACAACCGAGTAACCAGACATGGTGGTGGTCGACAAACAGCAGGCGAGCGCGGTGATGGTAGATGTGGCGATAGCGGCTGAAAGCAACATCGGGAATAAAGAACATGGAAAGACGCAGCAGCGGCTGGAGGAACAACTGCAAGAGATGTGGCAGGTCTAAACTAACGTGGTCCCTGTGGTAATAGGAGCACTGAGGGCTGCGACCCCGAAAGCGGGAGAGTGGCTCCAACAGATTCCAGGATCAACATCCGAAGCCTCGGGTCAGCTCCCTTTTAGGCATTTGGGGGAAAAAAAAAAAAAAAAAGAACAGCCTCCCTACTACTGCCGCTTCTACTACGAGTAGTAATAATAACAATAATGATAAACCTTAAGAAAATGAGAAATACGTCGGCAGGTTTTAGCTAACCTGGAAAGTGAAACTAGACCAAGATGAGAAAAAGGGAGATGTCATTAAGAGAAAGCCACTGGGGAATGCAATATGTCAAAGGCAGCACCTAAACAGGGCTAATCTCAGCAGACTCCCCACATTTAGATATTCCAGTTCCACCCTGATCAGGTGAGGGAAACACAGCTTTGCACCCTGAGCAGATTGAGTTATTTTTCTTCTCAACAGAACACCACAGACAGATCTTTGAGGAGTGACAACAAACTGTGAACAGCTCCAGTTTATCAGTTGTGGAGGACAAAGGGACCCTCCGTTTAGGAATGAAAATATCCACCTGATGTCATCAACCAATGCATCATAAAACCGATCCTTTGCCTGGGGGCCACAGACTGACTTCACGCCACTGTGACACTCTCTAACCCCAGGGTTTCTATCAGAAAAAAAAAGAAAACCTTGAAATATCTTCCTGGGCCTGGTGTCAGATGCTTGCCATGAAATATTCATAATCTGAGAGCAGAGCCACAATAGAGGAGGTGGCAGTATGCAAGCATTTGACTTGCAGAAACGGAGGCGCTTAAACCACGTTGACCGATTTATATCCCATCGCCAGTTGTCACTCACAAATTCACTTTCACGTCAGTTATCTTGGATGAATGGCACAAAGGCGATTGTCACTTACTGCCTTTTAACCTACAGATATATAAACCCATTGGTGCGTCGTCAAATGAATTGCAATGAAAGACCCATTCGGACCAGTTTGAAAACACACAATTACACTGCTTTTTTTCCCATTAAAATCCAATTACTTTTTTAAAAATCCTTAACGTGACATCAACTCCAATTCTGTCTTTAAAAAAACAGAGTATAGTAATGTGGATTTATTTTTAATTATCATTATTATTATTATTATTATTATTATTATTATTATTATTATAGATTTTTGGACACAAGTTGTCTCCTACTGCTTAACTGTAAAATAAACCATACATTAGCAAAAGAGGAGCGTTATTATCAAAGGCTGCCTGTTGTCTGATGCTGTTTACATCTATAATAGTCCCAGCTGCAAAAGTAACACACACAAAAAACCCTTAATTTTCATCTCAAATGTCGAAATGCATCATTACACATCTATATTCTTTTCTTTTTCTCAATTTGCGTCATGATGCATAGATGCATTGGCTCAGCAAAAATACCCCAATACCCTAAGATGCAAGTATATTTTTATATTTTTAGTAAAAAAAAAGGTCAGGCATCACTAACTTCTTTGGCATATTTTAGTATGGTGTGTTTTTTTTATTTATTTTTTATTTTATGGGTGTGTCTGTTTAGTGGGGGGGAAAAAAACAAACAAACATGAGCCACCTCAATTATGTGAAATTATCTTTGTGCAGGACCTTAAAAATCTCAGGTCTACAGTTAGGACCATGGGAATAATGCTCATAATAATGCCATCATCATGGACAACAGGAAGCATCCATTCATCCAGCGGCACAGTTGCAGGCAAGTGTGAAAAACAGCGAAGTCTGATTTGAGGAAAAATGTGGAAAATCAATAACAGAGCTGTAATTTCAAGGTCTGTAAAATAAAAAAGCTGTTTCTGTGAAAGAAATGAGAGACACAAAAATCATTGTGAAGCGAGGATGAGCACCAAAATATCACTTAAATGCTGTTCATAAACTACTTGGATTTGGAAGTAAAGGGTCATCACTGTTCAAAGTGCAACATAATTGTTGCA
>CAAKHG010012841.1:0-10695 GCA_901007715.1 Dactylopterus volitans | reverse complement strand
TGTATTTAAGGTTACGGAACAATTGTGTGTGTGTGTGTGTGTGTGTGTGTGTGTGTGTGTGTGTGTGTGTGTGTGTGTGTGTGTTTGTGTCTGGCTCTCGTTGGCTTACTATGAAATGTTACTCCACCTCAGCCAATCACCATCATTTATGCGGTTGCCCCGCCCCCTCCCCTCCCTCCTGGTCGCATCACTCGGATGAAACCAGCTTCAGTGAGTTTAGTTACAGTAACGCGCCGCGTTTTTACTGTCAGTAACGGTAACGGCCTCGTAACCATGGAAACACCAACTATTTTGATTACTAGTTACTGAAATTACTAGTTATGGCGTCGCTGTCATGCCGTGAATGCTGCAGATGTTGATTTGTACCCAGAGAGCGAAATCGCAAACGTGCGCCCCGGCAGCGTTGCCAGCTCATCGGGTCCCACACACAGAATCCAACGACGGCTCCCGGTTGGCCGGCGAAATGGGCCACTGATTAGCCGCCGCTCAGCCGCGTGCTGGCCGGCAGCGGCCAGCCAATCACGGATCGCACGCAGAAGGGACAATAATGGAAATGTGACCAGATATGATCTGTAGGACGGCAACAGATGTGATGTCAGGGCGGATAACTGAGTAAGTAGGTAAACAAGTAAGATAAGAGACAAGATGAAAAGCCTGTTTTCCTTCACAGCGCAGATGTTTGAGCGCGGCGAAAATCTGCGCCGCGCGGCTACCGCTGCTGCCGCGCCGCTGCTGCCGCGCCGCTGCTGCCGCGCCGCTGCTGCGCCGCTGCTGCCGCTCTGCCACCACGCCGCCGCCGCCGCCACCACGCTGCTGCCACCGCCATAATTCAGTGTTTATCAGACGCGTCAGGCATTGGAATCGTCTGCGGGGGACGTCGGAGAGGAAACCGACTCCTGCCATTTCAATGCAACAGTTGCATTGCTGCATTGCATGTAGCAAAAAAAAAAAAAAAAAAAAAAATTACAAAAATACACTTCCACCGCAATTAATGCGTAGTTTAGCTGCAAATTAAAAAAAAAGGAAAACGTGACGGTTAATAAAGACACTGTTCGCATTATCATTTTGTAAGTTTAGCTGGAAATGAGGCTAAAATTCACTAATCCCTGCGTGGTATTGATTTAATCGCTGATAATTGTGTTTTGGATTTCTCACACGCGCGCGCGCACACACACACTGCCGAGCCGACAGCGTCGGCTCCATCGGATGAGCCGCAAAGTGGGTCAGGAGAGTTCACTTCCAGTTTTGGTTTGGGAAGCCTCGTCTATTCTTGTTGTTTCTTTTGCATACATGCAAGACTTTTCTGTGTTGGAAAAGAGAAGAATATGTTTATGCAAATGCTCATCATATTTTTATGTTTGGTTGTGCACGTCGCGAACGGCTGAGAGCGCAGAGGGAAGCGGCGCTGCCGAGCTCCCGGCCCCGGAAAAAGCGCTGCGAGACCCGGGCAGTAAATAGTTTTTGTTTGTCGCGGATGCGGGGAATGTCGTCCGAGCGTGAGCTCCCCCCGACCCCCGCTGCCCCCCCGTCTTCGTTAGGTGCGCTTGATTTCCTCCACCACAGCGCGCATCAAAGGCTGGAGCCTGTTTTTGTTAAATTCTGTGTTAGGTGGATGGAGGGAAAGAAGGGGCGGGGTTTGGTGGGGGCCATGTTTTAATTGAAGCTGCAGACGAGCACATGGGAACTAAAAAAAAAAAAAATATATATATATATATATATATATATATATCTAGTGCAGGTAGTTTCTCTTTTCCAGGCTGTCAAACACAATAAGAGGCTGCAGCGACACAGAGGATAAGTGATGGAGGTTTTCTGCTCTAATAGCTTCTGGATCTGGCAGCAGCCGCCCCTCCTCCACCCGCCCAGCACCCCCCCATCACCCACCCTCACTCCCCCCGTCTCCCCCCCCACCCACAGGTGCCAAAAAAGACCAGATGAACTATTTGAATCGGCAGCGAGAGCAGCAGAGCATCTGTGTGCAGGTTACTTTCGAAAGTTATAGTTCCCAGTTGCTTCTGACAAACAAGTAACTGAGTTAGTAACTTGGTTACAGCCTGATAAAAGTAGTAACTAGTTACCGGGGAAAGAAACTATTGTGTTACGTTTTTAAACATTCAAATATGTCAAAGAATCCACTCTCGCTGCTTTACTGGAACTTTAAATTCAACTGTATGATCAATTATTTATCATAAATCTGAATATTACTCACATTTGATAGAATAAATGATTAAAAGAAAACATATTAATCTGCACTATAGTAACGTAGCTGTGGGCCAACGTGAGACGAGCGGAGGTGCAGAAACTCTTTGTTCCGTCATCATCATATTTCACCGTTACATTCTTGACTTTTATCTCAATGAGGGGAAATTTTAAACTTCCTGTTTAAAAACGTCACCTTTGGATTATCTGGGCTCGCCATTGCTGCGCGCGTGTGTGTGTGTGTGTGTGTGTGTGTGTGTGTGTGTGTGTGTGTGTGTGTGTGAGTGAGAGAGAGTAAGAACATACTCACTCAACTCTGCCTCTGATTGGCTGTGGACCAATCGGAGCGTCTGTCTCCCGCTGCTGGGCTGGCGGTCACCATGGCAGCGATGCCGTCTCACCTCGGCGTGTTGACAGGCTCCGCCCCCTCAACAATAACCAGCAGACAGGAGTTACTTCAGTGTTTCCACCGCAGTGAATTAGTAAGTGGAGAGAGAGGTCGGGTCGGAGGTCAGAGGTCAGAGGTCGTGCTCGGCTGCCTTCGGGAGCGTTTAACAGTGAATTAGTTCAACTTTACTGTCTAAGAAGATTATTGTTGCTGTTATTTCTTCTTTCATTAGTATTATGTATTACTGCAGTTTGAGTCTAAAAATGAAAAATAAGACCTTTCCTACCAGTGCACAATGACATTCGTTTTTTTTTTATTTAAACATAAAATATATAACATATACACACACAATGAAATTCTGATGGCCGTCTTGCTGATGCCTTCAAGTTTTAACGATGAGAAGAAACACTAAATAAAACACTATATATATATATATATATATATATATATATATATATATATATATATATATATATATATATATATATATATATATATATATATATACACATATATATATATATATATATACACATATATTACTTGGGCATGGCTTAAGTATTTAAAGAAAATGGTATCAATAATAAAAATTGCTCAGATCTCTGTAATATGAATGAATGACAGGCTGCATGTTGTTCTCTAATGATTCTGTCATGACCGAGATGCCTAAAAATACACAACAAGCACGTTTTTCTGACAGTTTGCTGCTTATAGAGGTCGTTAATGATCATGGTGGCTGTGTGTCATCAGCTGGTCTGACTCGCGTCCTCATTAAAAAGACTGGAAATAAAACCTCTGAAAAAAAATCATCATCATGCTAAACGGCACGAAAAAAAGCCCCTTCAAACATAAAGAGACCTGCCCGAGTGGGCGCGAAGAAAAAGGCCAAACAAAAGGCAGTTTTAATATCACCTCATTATGATTTTCAAGTGGAGAAGATGTGTTCTGAAGCAGGAGGAGAACATCTGAGTGCATCTGAAGAAGAGGAAGGAAGAAGAAGAGACGGTGACCAAGGAGACGAAGAAGAAAAAGACCAGGAAGATTAGGAAGACGAAGAAGAAGGAGACGACAAAGAAGAAGGAGAAGAAGAAGAAGAAAAAGGAGACGGAGAAGAAAAAGACCAGGAAGATTAGGAAGACAAAGACAAGACGACAAAGAAGGAGAGAAAGAAGAAAAAGGAGACGACGACAAGAGGAGGATGAAGGATACCAAGAAGGAGGTGATGAAGATGATGCAAACTACGACAATGGAGATGAAGACGAAGAAGACGAAGCAGAAGAAGATGACAAAAGAGAAGAAGGAGAAGGGGGGGCTGGTTTTAGCTGCAACAGCGGTGATCATTGTAGAACATTGCAGAACATTGCAGAACACGTCGCTCTGAAACCAAACGGCAGACGTCTGGAGAACTTTAAATTCCCAAAAAAAGAGGGACTTGCGGTTTTTAATTCGTCCTGAGGGAAAATATTCAAACATGGATTTTCTTTTTTCTTTTTTATCATTCTCAAAAATGAAATTTCTAAAGCATGAGCATGCAGCGTTCGCCAGGTGCCGCCAGCAGATCCGGCTTTGGCGCCGATAACGGCGGAGACGGGGGAGGAGTCGAGGCTTATGAAGTCACGATTGCAACGGGACGATTTGATCAACAAAAGATTAAAAATGGTAACTGAGGAGAACCAGGTGAGACCGACCCACTTACCATCGGGGGAGGTTTGAAGGCCGATACTTGAGGGGGAAGTCGTTTTACATTTTCATTCCGGGAAAAAAAATGAAGGGAAAAAGGGAGATAAAAGTTGAAAAAGTGGAGCTTAATATAAAGAAGTTTCAAGAGGGTCGCAAAGCAAAGGGGGACCTCTCGGTTAGGGTGGAACTCAGGAACATAAAGGGAGGCAGTGGAAGGAGTTCTGCACGTGGACGTATGAGGATGCTGCAGCGGCCAAACGGGAAGTAGCAGAGCAGCTTTACATATTAATTCAGACACCTCTGAGGAGATGATGATGATGATGATGAACAGAGGTTCGGGCATGGAGGCTTTTAGGAGGTCCTAGAGGAACTTTTTTTGTGCCATTGAGTTGTGTGTTTTGTTTTTAATTTTCTTGCATTTTGGCTGTGTTGTAATGAATGTAGCTCAAATTGGCCAGAGGATATTAATTTTTAAATAGTTTGAGAATTGTGCTCTCGGTTCCTTAAACGAACCCAAAGTGGCTAAACCACACAAACAAAGCAAATACTACTAATAGCAGTATAAGCTACTAATATAATACTAAATGTATTTTAGTAAGATTATTTTAGTTTTTATGCGATTAAAAACTGTGGGATTATGTGAACATACTGGCCTTTAAAAGATTTGAAGCCCCCCCAAAAAATATAACAAATATTTGATATTTATATTTCAGGCTGAAGACACTTTTCAAATTGAAAAAAATATTGACAGATAATATTTTTCCAGCAGTTTTTGGTAAGGAGACATTTTTTTTGTCATGAAGGACAAATGAGTCTCGATATTGAAGGGCGTCTTCAGGGTCACGCCTCTGACTGCACGTTGATACATGAAATATGGCCAGACACATGCTGCCATTCTGTTAAAATTATATATTTCAAAATAATAATTGAAAAAATAAATCATACATAAGGAGGGTCGAGCTGTATCGCAGTGTGAAAGACGGAGTTCTGTAAGATAATTCAGCGCGGAGCTTTAGTTGCTGTCAGAATCGCGCCCCACAACAAATATTATTACTCCGATAATCATGTGCTGAATGTGAGAGGATACGTAGAGAAAAATGACGGCTAAGCTCTCATATTTACCCTCGAAAGCGGAGACGGCTCCTGTCATCCCTGACTTTTGGCTCTCGCGGTGTTTTTCCATTTCTTCCTGCGTCACATTAATATTTGCTTTATGAATGGAATCGCAGGCCGAGGCGTGAGCGAGCCGAAGGGCTGGAAATTGCAATTACGCAATATAAATTAGCACTTTGCGACGCTACATCGAACAAACCTGGAGAGAGAACTCCTCGGCTGCGGTGAGGCGCCTCAGCGGCGCTCCTGCAGCTGCACCGACACTCACTCCTGGACTCGCTTCCTCTTATTCTTTTTTTTTTTTTTTGATCCCTCTACTATGATATGTATCTTGACATTGATTTATGTAATTATATTCCGGAATCTGTGTGTGCGAGCGGCACAGGTGACAGGAGGATCCCCCTGATAATACTGCAGATACATGCGTGAATAGATATACAGTTAGAGGCTTGTTTGCGGCACCTGAGATGAGTGACAGCGAGCCGAGGTTTATGCATCCCAACGTTGATGCGACACATGCAAATGTTGTTTCTATTTGTTTATTCATCGATGCTTTGTTGTTTAATGCCACATGTCACAATGGTGGTTCACACATATGGAAGGAAAAAAAAAGGTTAGAATGGAATGAAAAGAGTTCACCCAAAAAAATGAGAACTCACAAATCCAATATGATTAAAGTAAATGACAACTTCTTCAAGTATAAAAAAGTTGCCAGATAAAAACCATAAAAATGCCTCCCTCCTGCTGCTGTGATGTCATCAAGGTGTCCTCAAGCCTCCATATTTAAATTTGCTACCAAATGCCATTTTTTTTTTTTTTAGCCTGAATGTGTAATGGTAACAGCGTTGTAACCATGGAAACGGCAACTAGTTTGATTACTTACTGCTGAAAAAAACGTAGCGCCGTTAGTATGTTTAAAGTGTCACGCCGTTATCGCATCACCGGTGGTTGACTAGATAACGAGTGGATTTTCATCTTCGGGTGAACTGTCCCTTTAACCTTTAGGCCGTTTACTAGCGGGGGGCTGATGGGAAGGTGAGCGTCGGTTGTGACGGAGAAGCCGAAACTTGACGTCGAAGAAGCACAGACGCGGTCACGACCTCGCCTCCACGCCATCCTGCGCCTCTGCGCCGGCGAAAGGCCGCCGCTCGGACGCAGCCGCCTGCCGGCCAATCGCGGCGGTGCGAGGCGAGCAGGTGCGAGGCGAGCAGGTGCGAGGCGAACAGGTGCGGCGCAGTTGATAAGGAACGGCGGCGGGGACGGAATATCAAACGTGAAATCACGGGAGGGCGGAGGTGCGGGCCCGCCGCCGCCGCGGTGCATTCAAGGGTCACATTTGTGTGGGTTTTATTTTAGCAGGCTGAATTAAAGGCTCTGTGGCCGTCGATTGGCCGAGCAGCAGGCCGCCGCGCCGATGGCGGCCTAATTGGAATCTGCTCACGATATCGATTTTGTGCGGCGGCACTTTTGGAAAAATGGAGTCGTTAAAGGAGATTAGCTGCTGCTAAATCAGCCCTTCATTAGGCGGCGGATGAGGAATGACAGCGCCGCGGCAGCAGCGTCGGCGACGCCATCGCAGCAAGCTGTTTGGGGAGAAAAAAAAAAAAAGCCACATTAGCCAATGTTTCCCATGAGGCAACAGGAAGCAAGTGTAAAAGGCAGCCTAATGAACAGTTGATTGCAGACATATATAAAGCTCAGTTCTAAAAATGGAGTGTGTAGGAAGAGCGTTTGGTCTCGGTAACGGTGATGCACGCGCGCGGCGTGCCGCAGGAGCGCCGCCGCCAAGACGGTGTGAGGGTTTTTTTTTTTTTTTGTCTCCTTCCCACACTTCAGCCCACAGGCTGCGCTCAGATTTGCCGCGGCGAGCAGAGCGTCGCCGCCGCCGCCACTGCCGCCGCCGAGCGAGCAGCCTGGCGACCGAGCGCACACGTCTGAGCCGCCGTTCTGCAGGAAAATCCCTGGAAAATAAAGGTGCATGAGGGTGAATCGCGTAGAATGATGAGCGGCCGGTTGCTTCTTTGGTGGTTTCAACTAACGTGGACGAATAATCATTAGAGAGGCTGAAATGTCGTGTTTTTTTTTTTTGTTTTTGTATTTTTTAAACATGACAGATTATAACACTCTCAAGATGACAAATGCGCTTAAAGGGACAGCTCACCCTGAAATGAAAATTCATCATCTGCAGATAAAAACCACAAAATGGCCTCCGTAGCGCGTCGCAGCGCCACGTTCAGATTCGCCGTCAAGCGGCGTCGTCGGCGCCGTGTTTTTAGCCCAGATGAACGCAGCTACATGCTAGTGAGATGACTAGGGTTTTAGGGTTTTTAGCTGCTGTTCTTCTCACCTTTGAAGAAGTGGTCTCCATTGACTTCACTTGTGTTTGGATTCGGCTGCGATGCTGTTTTACCCCGAAACTAACTCCTCCTCCTCCATTGGTGCAGTTCGACTAGCTAATGAACGGATGTTCATTTTTGGGTGAACTTCCCCTTTAAAAGAACATCAGTCTGATAGTAATACCGACACTTCGACTCCGACTGCAGTCGACCTTTAAATATGAGGAATTCACAGATATCGCTTATCGGCCTCGGGAGCGATCAGGCATCAGCTGATTATCAGAATGCCAATTATCTGCCGGATTAATGTCACCTATCAGAGCTTCACTCCTCCCGAGTCTCGTCTGCTTCTCTTTCCGGTTTTATTCTCATATATATAGATAAACTGCTGAAAAGCTGCACGATTATTTTAGTCTCCCATTTTTTTTTCTTTTTTTTTTTTTTAGGTGCATGAAAGGGAAAGCCGCTGAATTATTGAAATGTTCCATGGCTGAGATGATTGAAGGAGTGGAAAAAGCCAAAAGGGGAAATACACAGAATCAATAAATGTTCAATAAGTGACAGAATATGAAGAATATCTGGTTCTGTCCCTGCCTCGAAAAACCACTGCAACTTTTTATGACTCTTGTTCCTTCTGCGTATTCCTCAGCAACACACCCACCCACACACACACACACACACATGCACACACACGCACACACACACGCTGTTCGTGCACATCGACCATCAGAAGTCAGGTTTTTCGTCTTTGGTTCTTATTCAGTTTTCCGGAGCCTTAACAGCGTTTCGCTCGGCGAGAGGCGACGTTCTGGTGGGCAGATGAACTCTGACAGCAGAAGCGAGTCTGCAGACACTCGCTCTTCACACAGGCTAATGCAATCGATGGCTGGACGCGGGGAGGCGGGGCTTCATTTTCACTGGCTGCCCGCGGGCGCGTTTTTTTTTTTTTGCGGGGAGCTCAGCGCGGCAAATCTCACATATCAGCCAGAATTGAAAGACGGTAGTTTTGCGTTTTCTTCCCGCTGCGGCAGCCTGCTGGCTCCTTCATCGACTAGCTGCTCTCTATTAGCGGCGGTAAACTCGGTTCATTTTATCGACTCGGGTTCGTCCGAGTGAATCGCTAAAGTGATTCGGTTCATTTGATTCAGTCGAGTCGGTGTCGCCCCCCAAACCTCCCTAAAATAAGTGTCACAAATGTCAACAAATGGAACAAAAACCTAAAATGTGCAAATCAATTTTAGGTTAACATAAGCTGAAACATGTTAAATTTAAAACAACAAGCAAACGAAACCAAAAACTGCAAAATATGCTAAAGTTATATAAGCTGAATTTATAAGAATAAAAACAAATAAGTGGCAAGAAATGCAACATGGGTGCAAATCGTGTAAATTAGAAACACACAAAGGCTGAAATATTTAAGCAAAAAAACCCAAACTGTGTGCAAAAGTATATAAGTACATATATACTGTACTTTACACTTTGTATAAATACAAAAATGCGAGCAAAAAAAATTAGAGTCATCATAGCATGTGCATAAAATACATCAGCCACATAACAGTCACCAGTGTGTTTAACCGCTTGTTTAGTACAATATTTAACTTATTACTCAGATTCACTGACTGGAGTGAATCAGTGAGCCGGATCATCTGAGTCCGCCATGTTCCGGGTTCGTGGAGACCTCGGATTCGTGATTCCTGATTCAGTAGAAAGATTCAAATCATTAACCCGGGCGATTCAGGAGCCCAGCAGCTCTGCTCGCTAACAGCATCCTTCCACTGTACCAGCAGTCAGGATATCACTTATTGGAGCTTCACTAGGAGGAGAAAGCTGATAACGTCGCAGTAAACAGCAGATTCCCGTGTTTTGGCGAGAGCGCCGCCTCCCAGCGAGCTGCTGGGTTTATGAATGAGGAGCAGGAAAAATTAAAATCCACCGCCATGGTGTTTTTAAGCGAAATGCGACATAAAATCAAATGGCCGCTTAACAATGCAAAGACTGAGGCTCTGTTGCTGTAGAGGGAATATTTATTTATTAAAAGGGCTAATGTATAGAAATGAAGGTCTGTCAGCCTCAGTTTTTAACCTTTGCTACACTTTGACTGCGCCAACAAAGGCTTTTTAAATATTCTGTCTGCAACAAGACAGTCTTGGTCTTGTTGAGCATCTGTTAAATCTCCTGTTTTTCTTTCATTTAAATAACCGTAAACGAACACTCCTTTTTTCTTGTTTTATATCATAAAAAGAAATGATTTGTCGTTCGGCTTAACTCCAAATGGGGAGATTTACTCAACACGATATGAAAACCTGCTTCTCTTTCGATCGCCAATTCCATTCTCATCCTTATATGTCGTCCTCTTTTTTTCTTTTTTTGTTCCCTGCTCCTCAGTGTTGGGCGGCCAAGAGTCTCGTGGGGTGCTGAGGAAGATAAGCGACATGCTGGAGGTGATCATGAAGAGGATGGACGCGCTGTCCAAGCTGGGGAACGCCAGCGACGCCCACCGCCTGGACGAGCTCAGCTCCGCCCTCGACAGGTACAGTCGCACATGCTGCCCGCCGTGCCAGCGTGGAGCAGCAGCCGGCGGGTTCTCGGGCAGAGGGAGAATAACGGAAGTAAAAACCCACTACGCCTCCTTTAATGAATGTGTGTTTTCATAAATGTGCAGAACGGCCATTTGACATTTGAGTTTGAGACAACCAGGCAGCTGTGGAAGTGTCATTTCACGCCTGTTTTGAGGGATTATTGCATCAACCACTTTACACCTGTTCCGCTGCTCGGTCATGCAAATGTCTCATCGGCCAATCACATGCCAGCAGCTCAGTGCATTCAAGATCAAGAGGATCTGCTGAAGTTCAAACCAGCATCAGGATGGAGAAGAAAGGTGGTTCAAGTGTCTCTGAAGGTGTCCTGGTTGCTGGTCTGAGCGTCCCAGCAGCTGCTGATCTACTGGGGTTCTCACACACAACCATCTCTAGGGTTTAC